>WBNM01046149.1:0-22459 GCA_013399055.1 Ramphastos sulfuratus
GGTGAGTTTGGAGGATTGGCCACAATTCTCCAACCACAAGGTGAGTTTGGGGGTTAGAAGTAGAGTGGTTAGTTAAGTTATTCAGCAGGGAGGAGAGGACCCACTGGCTCCCAAAGAGAGACCAAAAGACACTGTCTTATCTATGTTTGTGTTCTTAAACATCTCAGCAAGCCTATGAGTGAAGTAGACATCACCATTGTTTTCCTTTCACAGCCTATAATCTAATTTTCTCCATTAAGATATTCCAATTAGCCTCAAACCAGCACAGGTGGGTTTGTGTATTTCATGCTTTCTGAAGTTTAGCTTCCTGCTCTGGGTCTGTCTTATGAGTGAGACAGACACAGTTCACATTGAGCATTAGAATACTGGATACATCTACAGAAGCACCAACAAGATTTTCTCTGGTAACTCCAGTATGTTCCTGCCTTACCTGCAAGAATTCACTTTGGAAGTAGCTGTGAGAGAAATACTTTTTTTTTTTTTTTTCCATTCATGCAATTACAGAAAATATCAGCCTTACTTAAAATGTGACTTGGGGCATGTTGACCCTACTGATATGTTCTCATTCTGTGGAAATACAGCCAGGGAAACATGAGGTCTAGGGTTTGTGCCCAAATTGCACTGTATGCATGGTAAGAGGGTTATTTGTTAGTTTCTTTGTGTCCTAACTAATACAGAAAACAGGCAAAAACCCCCTGTATCTAGTCTAAATGAGCTGTTTGCAGGAACTGCTATGGGTCACCAAGGAAAAGAGAAGTAGTAGTAAATTAAGTAAGGTAGTAAAGTAAATGGTAGGTAAGAGTAAGTAAATTCTGGCAGGGATTTTGCAGAAGTATTTTGCTTAGTCAGAATGGGGTTTATATTATAGCATTAGCAAATGTGGTTAAAAGATGGTAGAAGATGAAGGTGGAAAGAGAGACATAGCAATATATTGGACTGGACATAAGGAAAGGAGTGGTCAGGTATCAGAATGGGCTGCCCAGGGAAGTGGAGGAGTCACCAACTCTGAATGTGCTTAAAAGGTTTTTGGATGTGGTGCTTGGGGGATATGGTTTAGGGTGCACCTTGTGGAGCAGGGATACTGGTTGGACTTGGTGATCCTGAGGGTCTTTTCCAATCTGAATGTTTCTGTGGTATAAAAGTCTCACTCAGTGGGGATAGCTTTTAGATGTTTTCCTCAAAAGGACATCTTGGGTTTTTTTTGCCAAGGTAACTTCAGCTGAACAACTGCTTTGAGTTTTGCTACTCAACTACCTTTACTTCCCTAGCTAAATAGCTTCCCACTGTAATAACTGCATTTTGCCTGGTAATATATTAGTAGGACAAGTTAGATACAAGCCTAGCAGACATCACAAATGTTCAGTGAACTGTACCTAATCTGAGTTTTACTGTGTTTAAGTGAACAGGACAATCTGTGACCAGAATCCAGCAGCTGAGACACAGCTTGGCTTTTCTATTCCCTGAATTCACTTGATTTTGCCTCTCTCATCCAGTTGGACAAGTAAGCTTGTAGTTTTTGACAGGAAGAAATAATACAGGCAGAAAGAAACAACGCTGCTTATTTTTGTACCGGTAAATTTGGCTGCACTGAATGGCTACTGAGTGTCACAACAATATTAAAGCTTCTTTTGACTTAATTGCAGCAAAATTTGGGTGCTTCTGGTTTGATATGGACTTCAAAGTCAACCAAAAGAAGAACCTGACAACTTGTTCTTCCCTCTGCAGTCGCTTCTAAGGTAAAAAGAAAGTGTTTATTTCCAACGCTGCTGAGAAAAACTCTGCATGGTGAAGCTTGCACACTCAATGACAAATTTTGTCCTCAGAGTATTTTAGTTACTGTATTTAAAAAATATATATATATATTTACATTAATTGAATTTTGGTCCTCTATTTTTTTTTCTTCTATATTTCAGCACACAGATCTCTAAAATTTGGTGCTGAAGTGGCTTTTGAGAATGTAAAAGCTGTCACACCTCTAAAGGGCCTTCCTTTTGGGTGTCTATCCAAGTTGGGTTTGGCAGGGACAGTTTATTTTCAAAATAACCTAAATACAAACTATTAAAATTGACACCATAAAAATATAAAATTCAAAATACAAAGTAAATATGGAATCCAATGCACAATCAAAAAATGTAAATTCGTTTTGGGAAAAATAAACTTTGAAAGCATGTAGTGATAGGACAATGGGCAATGGTTTTTAAACTGGAGCAGGGTAGATTCAGGTTGGACATATGGAGGAAGCTCTTCCATGAGAGTAGTGAAGCACTGGAACAGAGATGTGGCTGAGGTCCTGTCCCTTGAGACATTCAGGGTCAGACTTGACAGGGCCCTGAGCAACCTGATTGGTGCCATGGTCTAGTCTCAAGGTCTGTGGTAATGGGTTGGACTTGATGATCTTTGAGATCTCTTCCAACCTTGCTTATACTGTGCTCACTGCAGAGGGGTTGGACATGATGTCCTTTGAGGGTCCCTTCCAACCCAATGCATTCTGTGATTCTATAACTCAAGAGAATACTCTTCAGAGGTAGACACTGTGAGCCAGGTATTTGTAGTTACTTAGAGGATCAGCTATTGCCTAGGCTGATCCCTCCTCAACTCTCAAGTGTGGCAATAACTGACACAGCCAAGAAGGGCAGTGACAAAGGACAGCCTGGTGCTGTCTGGATGCTGGGAACATCTCAAAGGAGTTGAGTTTGACTGAGGAATGCATTGCCCAAGTGCACTGACTGATTAAAAACCAGCAACAGAAAAAAAGCCAAACCATACTCATTTCCACTCCAGAGCATGATGAGCCAGCTTGACTAGAGTTTGAGAAGGCAGTTGCAGGTAAAGTTCACCTCACCAAATGCTGACATCTTTGGTAGCTCAAATTAGTTTTCTAGTGGGACTGCAGTCAAAGAAAATGACACTTCTAGAATGTGATCTGCCTCATCTTAGCTGATATCTAAGAAATGTTCCACAGACTATGAACATCCATTTCTTGATACATACTAGATGTAGCTGCTTAAAGATCAGTGAGGAAAAACAATTCCAAGGCACCCAGCTCTGCTGAGCTGCTGCTGTTCCAGTCCAACCTGGGTTGTACTTACTTGGGGCTTCCTGCCAAGAGCAAGAGCTTATCTTTATAAATATTTGCAAGGTGCTGCTGCAGATGTTGATGACTTTGGAAAGTTACTAGCTGTAAATATTAATTGAACCACAAATGGATTGTGCTTTACTGCATTTTAACACAGAGAGATTTTTTAATATGCAATTAGAGTTATTGAAAGCAAGGAAATCATAGATAAAATATCATGCTAATCAGATCGTGTGAGTGGAAAAATGCCTCCTACAAGCTGTGGTGGCCAGTCCCTGAAACTTATTATTTAACAAAATCTGGCTTAAGTTTAAAAAAGTTTTTAAAATTATTTGATCTAGGAAGATTAAGTCTAAGAGACTGTATAAAATTGTGGAACTTTATGATTTGTTGGGAAGAATGAGAGAAAAAAATGCCTTTAGTTAACACTAAACTGTTCCAGGCTTCTGAAGGCTCTATTTCTAAGACCATGGCAATCTGGAGCTTTCCCTTTCTTCCTGCTCTTTAGTGTTCATGGCTGCTGGCAATCTCAACTAGAATAAAGATCAGCACAGGTAGCAAACCTTTCCCCAAAAGAATCTGGAATAGTTTGTTGTCTTATCATGAACAAATAAAGCTTTTCACATTTTGCCAAACTCAGGAATTAATGCAAGGGTTCTACAGCTTTGGGATAATCCAAAGAGCCTGAAAGAGAGCGTAGACTGTGTCAGGGGTCACACTAAAGAAGATGGATTATCTAATCAGAAAATATAATCAATTATGTAACAGGAAAAAACCACCAAGACCCTGGTTATCAGCTAGAATTTTACAACTGCCATTAACAAGGCACACTAGGAAAAAAAATAGGGGACCCTTTGTTAAACTCTTCTGGGGGAGACAACACCACTGCTCCATTTTGCCAAAGCCTTGTTTATGCAATTCCATATAAAATCTAGAAATAGAAAACTCATTGGGCAGAGTTTTGGGATGCAACAGATACTCTGGGTTGTGCAAAAGAAGAGATTTGTGAATTATGTCTGAAGTACAAGAGCCAAGTTTTTAATTTCAACACAGCAAAGAAAGTTACCTATGTAATGACTCCTGCGACTACAATGTGGTGAGATTAAACATCATAGAATATACAGAAGGAGAACCACCTTGGAAGGGACCTCCAAAGCTCATCTAGTCCAATCCCCCCTGCAATAAGCAGGGACATCTTCTGCTAGATCAGGTTGCCCAGAGCCCTATTGAGCCTCACCTTGAATATCTCCAGGGATGGGGCCACAAACACTTCCCTGGGCAATCTGTTCCAGTGTCCTACTACCCGCACGGTAAAGACCTTGTTCCTAGCATCCAATCTAAATCTGCTCTGCTCTAGTTTGAAGCCGTTGCCTCTCATCCTATTACTGAAGGCCTTTGTAAGCAGTCTCTCTCCAGCCTTCTTGTAGGCCCTTTTCAGGTACTGGAAGGTCACTATTAGGTATCCCCAGAGCCTCCTTTTCTCTGGACTGCACAACCATGACTCCCTCAGCCTGTCCTTGTAGCAGAGGTGCTCCAACCCCTTGATCATTTCTGTGTCCCTCCTCTGGATCTGCTCCATCAGATCCATGTCCTTTCTACACTGACGACTCCAGAGCTGGATGCAGTACTCCAGGTGAGGTCTCAATAGAGCAGTCAGTGGCAGAATCACCTCTCTAAGAGGTGTCTTAGTTGACTGCAGGTTAATAAAATAATAGATTTAGTAACAAAATCACTATTCATCTGAAGCTCCATCAGTTATTTCTACAGAACAGGGTGAGGGTTGTGATCTGCTTCTTTTAGTGTATCATGATTTTTATTTGAATAAAAATGTCCCTCTGATCATTTTTGGTGGTGGTTTGGCCCACATAATGATTTTTTTAATCTTTTTATTTTTTACTTTGGAGTTCAAATTAATAGCTACACAAAAAGAAGCAATTCTAAGGTTTGAGCAAGTGCATAGCCTTGTCCAGCATGTACTACTGACAGACATGTGCCATCTCTCCCAGTCAACATCTCATTCTCAGCTGAGCCTTCAACTGATACACAACCATGCAGTGTTAAGCAGGAGAAGTCCTGCTACTGACAGATCAGCATATCCTAGCAGAAGAACAAAAAAAAAAAAAAAATCCAGCAGCAATGGTGAAGTCTGTGTGGGCTCATGAATTGCTTAAATAAACCCTATGGTTGGGTACAGGGCCCAATGTAAAGATTTTGATTTAAGTTCAACAGACTTGAGGTTTAGGTGTTAAATTTTACATTTGTTATTTCAACAATTGAAACTATTCATATGATAACTCCTGCTCCATAACAGGAATTAATAACGACAACAGGTAAAATCAATACAGACTTCTGATCTTCAGACAGTATTATGTGACCATGACTTGAGCTTTTATTTAAATACAGGAGGTTTAAGTGTTTGAATCTTCCTGTAAAATGAGACTGATTAAAAATGAGCAATAACAGCACCACTGTGTCACTGAATTTATGACCTGTTGATCCCATTGAAATATTTTAATTCCATAGAAAAATAGGCAGAGAAAGTGTAGATTTATGACACCTCTTTGACATAAATAAGTTGCAGGTGAGTTAATATGTAGAAAATACCATATTACCCAGAAAGATTTTAATAAACATGTTTGTTCCAAAGGAAAATAGAGGCAGATAGATTTCTATATATCTCAAACAGCTGTGTTGGTTGCTGAGCTTTTCAGTTTAGTGGAGGGCACATGTCTTAGAACTGAAAGTACAGAAAATCACCTAGAAAATCCTTATTTAAGGGGATGGTTTTTCATAGCTTTTCCCAAAAACTTAACACAGATTTTGCCAAGGTGTGTCAGGAAAGGCAACCACTTCCACTGTCATCCCACAGACAAATAACTGTATCTTGATTTCTGCCTAACTAAGCTGGTGGCTGTCTGTAAAAACTGGATGTTGTTTGGCTATACAGCAGTTACGGGCCCTGACTAACCTCAGTCTAATCTAACAGTTAATATGAAGAATGCAAAGAGCTGGCTTAAGGTATTGCAGCACAGAAGACAAAGAATGTTGCTCCCATGAATTTGAGCAGCAGAGGTCTTTTTGCTGTTACTATGAGAGAAGGAAAGGCAAAGGAAAGGAAAGATGTGAGAGATGGAGACAGATCTGAGAAATATGTCTACATTTCACCTGTATCTGGCACTAAGCTATAGCAGTTACTCTATCACCCAATGACTCCTCCCCAGCAGAGAAGGTAGAATCATGAAAGACAACATGAAAACAGGTTTAACAAAGTAGCCAAATTAACATAAATGTCAGTACAAAATACATAAAGTTAAACTCAACGCAGCAAAAGTGCAGCAGCCACAGTATCCAGAAAGGCAATCATCAAGAATAGAAAGAGGAGACAAACCTTGAGGAGAAGTCCAAGCAAGAGGCTCTAATAGAAAACTCCCCTCTGCTCCCCAGACTGCCTCCTTTATGCTGAGTGTGATGACCATGGTGTGGGGCACACCTGTAGCCAATTCAAGTCAGCAGACCCAGCTGATTCAGAACTGCTAATGGCCTGCAGCCCATGGCTAGCCTAGGATTCTGTCCCGGCAAAACCAGAACAACCACTCAAAAGATGATTCGTTTTTTTTGCTGTAGTTTGATTGTGGCTGCTCCTACTAGGGGCACAAGATAGAGAAAATGGTACCTCATGCTGCTAGGAGCAAGCAGATGATGGTCAGTGACCATCAACCCACAAATTTTTGTTTCCTTCTCTGGCAGCTTGCTCTCTTAGGCAGCTGCCTGCTTTGCCTGTTCCTACAGCCCACCAGTTCAACAAGTGCAAATGTTGCAATTGTCACTGGATTCTCTTTTTTTGGATGGATGATCTTTTATATCTTGCAAACATACAAAAAATACCCAAAAGAAATAGCTGAAGTAAAACTGTAAGTCATAAGAATATACAATTTAAGATAACTATGATTTAATTGAAATCATAGAATGGTAAGGTTGGAAGGGACCTCAAGGATCATCTAGTTCCAACCCCCTATCACAGGCAGGGACACCTCCCACTAGCACAGGTCACTCAAGGCCTCCTCCAACCTGGCCTTAAACACCTCCAGGAAGGGAGAAGCCACAACCTCCCTGGGCAACCTGTGCCAGTGTCTCACCACCCTCACTGCAAACAACTTCCTCCTAACGTCCAGTTTCAATCTCCCCTCTGCCAGGTTAAACCCATTGCCCCTTGTCCTGTCATTACAAGCCCTTGTCAATCGTCCCTCCCCAGCCTTCCTGTAGGCCCCCTTCAGATATTGGAAGGCTACTACAAGGTCTCCTGGAAGCCTTCTCCAGGCTTTGAGGTTTCCTTACCTGTGTATGTGATGGTGGGAGGCCTTTTCTGCCATAGATGCCAACCAGAGCAGCCTTTCCTAAAGACACATTGAATTTCAGATGCACTGGGTGGTCGATGAACACCTGAGATCTCCAAAAGATACCAGGAGGGATCTTCTGTGTGGCTCGTCTTCCAACATCAATTTCTCCAGAGTCTATAAAACTGTCGTCTGGAAAGAAACTACTGGGCTTTCCTGCCAAAACACAGGAACAAAAATCTTGGATTAGCCTTAGATCCTAAAAGTAATCCAATCAGACTGGTATCTCTGACACTGATCTTCAGAAATAGTCTATTAGCGTTCAGAGGTCTTCAGAGTACTTTGTCTATCTAATCTGCATGATTACAGGAGGAAAGCTTGAAGGGTTATTCCTGGCTTCCATAACTGTTTTGTTTAAAAACATGAACATGGGAGGGACAACCTGGAGAAAAACAGTCTTTTGTTTAAGTTCTAACATCAAAGACAGTGTAATTACATTCTGAAGATAAGAATAAGTCACTATATCATATATGAACACAAGTTCACAGATGGAGAAGTCATCACTGAATTAGCAAAGACAAGTGTTGTTAGAGTGAGGTAGACATGCCACAGAATGGAATGGCAGTGTGGAGAACAGCAGCATGAACAATGCCTAAGTGGGGAAAGGAAAATGTTTCACTATTAAATTAGCTCTTGACAGTGGTAACAGCATCTGAAATTTGTTCAGCAGTCTAAAAAAAGCCAAAGAGTGAAACAATACTGAGAAAATTGAAGGAAATGAAACTCTGCATTGAGTAACATCTACTAAGAAACATAAGAGGTTTTATCTGCATTTCAATACAATCTGTAAAGTGTGTTATGATTATTCATCTTCTTGCAGAAGACAAGTAAATGGAGGCATCTGCTTCTTATAGGTACCACCAGGTTGGAGAGCCTGAGTATCCAGATGGCAATGGTACAGGTCATAACATCCAAGGGAATCAGCAGGGAGCTCAACATCCCTAGAAAACACACCTGAGAAACTCCAGGTTAGAAATTCACAGACTCATAGTTCTCAAAACTGGTGGCCACTTCAAAAAGGTTGAACTGAAAGATAAGGCCAGGAAACAAGGGGCAGAATGAAAAATAAATGCCAGAATGTGACCTTTGAAGCCTTTGCTATAAGCAATAGGGCACGTCCTCACCTGCATTGCATAAAGATGGGGCACATCCTCACCTGCGTTGCATAAAGATGATGAGGAAGGCAACTACTTACCAAATAGCCTTTAAGGTCACTTCTAGTTGAAAAGCAGGCAATAAAGAATTTGCTTTATTAGGGAGAGCATCATGCCACCAGCTGAGACTAATTATTCACTTTAGAATTTCAAATAAATTTATTATCTCCATGCCACTGCAGCACAGTATTCTGTGTTTCACAGATAAGTCAAGAAAATGAGAATAAAACTTCCAGATACCTACAATTTTTGTAGGAAAATTACACTGGTGGGTTGTTGTTTGTTTGTTTGTCTGGGATTTCAGAACTTACATTTGGGAAATGGGAAACAAAAAGCATCTTTCCCTACCCATCATGAATTCAGGGCAGATAGTCTTAGATAAAGACTATCTGTCTTAGATAAAGATTATCTGTATTAAAAATGTGATTGGTAGAAGAACCTTTCATTTTATTGTTTCAAATGACAATATTTCCTTTGCTATTATATTAATTGTATTTCCTTAAACTTCTCTATATACCATCCCATCATAAACTGTCCAAGAGAAACAGATGGAAATTGCAAGCTGTCTCTGAAAATCCATATGGAAATTCTGTGCATTTTAGCTGTTAACAAAAGAAAGAGCTGAAGGTGTTTCTTTGTAGGATGGAGAATTTCTCTCTCTTTTTCTTTTACACTGATATAAAACTTTCTTAGTAGAACTTTTGGTCCCAATAAGACTAACCACTGGTTTAGAGGTAGCAGCTGTTAGAGCAGGACTTGATGGCATTCTTCACTTCTGTGCTATCTTGTGACAGGAGTTTTATGCACACCAGCTCAGTCTAGAAATCACAGGGTGTATACATGTTCATAGAACAAAAAGCTTCTGGTGAGTTTATAAGCTCCTCATTTATCCTTGTTCATCACATTAAAATAAATACTAGGGGAAAATCTGAAGGCTTTTTTATCCTTTTTTAGTCAAAGTGTGTATTGAAATAGAGATAATCAGCAGCAGGTTAAGCAAATGGACATTCTTTCCAAATGGCTTTGTGCCGATAGAGAGTACAATTGTACACTGACAAATCAGCTAGCTTGATTCCAAAGGGGATTACTTTATCAACTGGGTTGTTAATATTTATTTGGCGTGCTAAAAATTACTTTTCACGCTGTCAGGATTAAAGGAAACAGCTCCCATGTCTTCATGCAAAGTTTCTCATTCCATTATTGTAAGATGGAAAGATTCAGTATTCTATTAAAAGGCAGCTAAAGACATCACATGGTTCAGTTCAAGTGAAGGATGTATTTTTCTGATTACTACTGACATGTTTTATAGATTCTTGGAAATTCAGATGAAAACTTGAAGTATTTGCTATGCACCCTGATTGTCCATTAATAAGACTGCGTTGGAGTGAAGCAGGGAATGTGTGAGAATTTCCTATGGTAGCTGTTGCTACACAAGAGAGAGCCTGGAGAGGCTGGGCACAGTGTGTGCTCTGCCTGTGCAGAGAGCAGTGCCTGCTCATGCCAGCCAAAATGCTTCTGCGATTGCAAAAGAGAATTCCACTGATAGAATTGTTTGTCACACAGTTTATGTCTCCTCTTAGTGGACAGTTGTATGTCTGAGAAGCTGATATCCTAGGAGCTATTACATCATGGTGCCATGAGTTGACATCTATGCTGGTACAGAAGTCCAAAGGAAGGCTCTCTTCACCAGGATGAATTCAGCACCTGAAATCCATCCCAGTTTCATTCATTTTCAACCTACAACAGGATCACACCCTAAGGACTGGGTACTTCACAGAGAAAGTACAATAACAATGCCATTTTAGCTTCTAATCAGAAATTAGGTTTTAATCAGACCGTCTGACTCCTTAAAATTAACTTTGGGTCTGAATTCTTAATTGGGCTGTCAATTACTTTGTTCTTTCCACACAATACCTTGAACTTTTCAGTTGCTGTAGCAACTATTCCTAATTTAACTTGGATATCAAAATGAACTATTTCATTTCAAGCCTTGCTGAATCTGCTTGTATTTTTGACAGCAAGGTACCTTGACTCATCAAAACACTTAAGAACACACTTACATTTCTCTGACTTCAATCACAGTTAATTACATGCTTAAATATAAGCATGTGATTAAGTGCTTTGCTAAACAGGAATGGGCTTAAGCACAGGTAAATGCTGTGCTGGAGTACAGCCACAGCTGAGAAGGAATGACTTGCTGAGAACTGGCAAGATATTGGTAATGATTCATTCAGATCAGCTGTAAGGATCTTCTAAGACACTCCAGCTTATTTCCCTGTGATTAAGAAGACTTTCAAATAGATTTCAATCCACCTCAATCACCTACATCCTGCTTTAGAAGAGCAGCCACACAACGCTGCTTGTCCAGAATTAGTTGTATAGTCACTTGATGGGGAGAGAGAGATGCATTTTAAGGCTGCTGCTCCTGCAATAAAGATGCTGTTCTGATGTGTCTTTAAGTCAGGACAAGATATTCTCCTCTAAAGCCTGCAGATTCCCTAAGATCTATACAAAGCACTAATGTGATGAGTCTTCTACTGACATAACCAGGGTATTTCCCTGATTTCTCTTTTGGCAGACCTTATTTGACATCAATTAAAACTTCTGCTGATGTTACTATAAGCATGGCTGAAAAAGAAGTCAAGTGGAGGTCTTTGATTTGGACAGCAGCTTTGGATCCATTCATTTATTTTCATTTTGACTTTTAAAAGGAGACTGACAGATCAAAACTAGGTTTTTCAAAAATAGAACAGATGGCAAGTTGGAGAGGAAAAAAAAAAGGATCTGTCATGAAGTATTTTTGAATACAACAGCAGGGATATCTGCTGCTTGCTGTACTGTCTACTAAGGTTTGCTGAGAATAACCTGCTTAGCTGCTTTTCCCTTGTAGCAACTTGATGTCAGCCATCAATTCTAGTAAATACACTGTTTTAAGGAACATACATAATTAGGGCCTTCATTTGGACTAATAAAGACAGATAAGCTCTTAAAGACAAAAATGCTACAATTCATTTGAATTAAAAATGTAAACATAGGCTCTCAGCCAAAGTCTAGGGAACTTCTGAATTCACCAAGCTGCCAGAAGAGTAGCATTCTTCTTATCTCTTACCCACAAAACTTCCTCCTCCAAAACAGCTCCCTGAAATAGCCAACAATTTCAATTTTTGCTGGATTCCATTAATCTCATATAGAGAAGCTCCACACACAAACAAAAGAGCTTTCTGAAAATTTGAATTTCTCATTTCTCCAGCTAAGTCTTGGGAGGGACAAAACACCTTTCCCTTGCATAGCCTGCAGGTGCTTTTGGCAGAGCTGCTTCTGTAACGTACACAGCAGTAAGTGAAGCTCCTGGATGATGAATTTCTGACCCATCAGTTGCTTCTAAATTCAGTTAGGATTGCAAGTATCGTGTTGACATCATGATACTTTGTGGAGGTCAGACCTTTTATCTGGCTGCTTTTGCAAAGTGATGTCCAACTCTGGAGTGCTAAAAGTCACAGTGTGGTAGCTCTTTCTAAGTGTTTTGGCCTTCAAAGTATTTGGGACTGGGTGGCAACAAGTAGGCAAACCCAAGGAATTTTGTGCTGTTGAAGAGAAAGCTTCATTCAGTGCTCTAGGAATCATTTCATTTTCAAGTCACAATTTTTACCATGAAAACAGCCACTCAAGGAAGGGTTTTCATGACGTAGCCTGTGGGATATGGTACAGATGGTTCCACTTTGAGAATGTCTTAGATGTATGATGAAGGTTGCACACAGTTTTATTACATTAGTGGACATCAGAAGGTATGAAGCTTAGAAGCATATGGAAACAAGGCTGAAGACTACTAGTTCTAGATGTGAAAGATTGGAAAAAGCACCTGATGATGGCATCATCAAGGGTAATGGAACATGAGATTGGGTAGCTGGAGTTCAGAGGAAGACAGAAGACTCACAACATGGACACACACCAACCATACCTTCACTGGTTCCTTTGCCTTTCCTGTCAGGTAACTCTAACCCTGTGCCCCCTGAAGGATATAAGGAGACGTCCGTTGGCACTGGCCAACTGCTGGCTGTGTCTTCCGTGATTTCATACATCTGCCCTTCCATCGGCTGCAGGTGCCAGTTTAGGCCAAACAGGTG
Source organism: Ramphastos sulfuratus (assembly GCA_013399055.1). NCBI lineage: Eukaryota > Metazoa > Chordata > Aves > Piciformes > Ramphastidae > Ramphastos > Ramphastos sulfuratus. The sequence goes on from WBNM01046149.1 coordinate 12,749, forward strand.
CATGGCTGTGGTGAGCAATGAGAAAAGTCATCTTTTTCTGTTTGGGAGAGTTTCAGAACTAGAGGGGTGCTTTCTAAGCCCTCACTTCACTGCCTTATGAGCAGTCATTGTTTAGGACAAAAAACAGGATTAATGTACTTAAACAGCCCTTTCTGCTTCTACCATAACAACTCCCTAGGTCCTTCCACCCACAGGTTTGAATCACCTGTACCAGTCCACTCTCCTTCCAGTAGGAACCACTCCTGACTCGTGCTCTGTGTGATAGAATAACCAGGCACAGTGTTTCACACAGCTCCCAAGGCTGGGGTGACCATGAGGTGAGCACAGAGATACAAGGAGCATTATTTATCAACCTACCACTAAATCCCAGGAATCATAGAATCATAGAATCATAGAATGGTAAAGGTTGGAAGGAGACCTCAAGGATCATCTAGTTCCAACCCCCTGCCATAGGCAGGGACATCTCCCACTAGTACAGGTTACTCAAGGCCTCGTCCAACCTGGCCTTGAACACCTCCAGGGAGGGAGCAGCCACAACCTCCCTGGGCAGTGTAGGAAGCGGAGGAAGCTGCTCACTGGTTCATTTCACTGCATTCACAGCATATTATGTAAGCAGTTTGTTGGGTTTTTTACAGATCAATTATACACAAAAGCTCTTATAGACATCTCTGACAGCTCTTCCTGGATAAAACCAAGTGAAAACTAAGGCAGTTTAAGAACTATCTTGCCACACACGCCTTTGTGTTCAGCACCAGGGCTGCGAGCGACTATGACTGAGCACAGCTTCTCCTATTCAGATCAAAGATACATCCTCAAGATCTGAATACAAGCAGCACCATTTGGATGTGTGTGATATCAGGGCACAGCTCTCTGTAGGTTTCTGGGCCATGCCAAGTCATCCAGTGCACACATGAATCTATTTCAAGGCATTACAGGAAGACAAGTTAAGGAACAAGATAGAATACTTAAAAAGCAAGCACATGTATGAGGAGTATGGCAGACCATATGCTTACACAACTCGGATTTACCCCTTGAAAACACAAAGCACAAGAATGTTGCTTCCTGGATCGGTTCTTCCTTCCTCAACGTTAAGTATTTCATACTCAATCAGTATCCAGTTTAGCTCCAGGCTCCACACAACTAAATGACCTGATGTTTGCTGTGCTTGGAGTGACATTTCTTTTCTAAGGGAACGCCTCGATATTTTACACTGTCATTTCTCCAAGAAACTATAGAGTGGCACTGGCATAGCAGCCATTTAGTGTACACAAAACCAGTCAAGAAACAGAGCAATTCCATTGCCTAGAGTTCTCTTTCTATTCACAAAGACACATCTGAGCTTGGCAAACCCTGTCGGGGACAAGTAGTTAGTTTATTTAAACCTGTGCATCACAACTACCTGAAGGGTGGTTGTGGCCAGGAGGAGGTTGCTTTCTTCTCTCAGGCAACCAGCACCAGAACAAGAGGTCACAGTCTCAGGCTGCATCAGGGGAAGTTTAGGCTCGAGGTGAGGAGAAAGCTCTTCACTGAGAGAGTCATTCCCCACTGGAATGGGCTGCCCAGGGAGGTGGTGGAGTCACCGTCCCTCGAGGTGTTCAAGGCACGTTTGGACGTGGCACTTGGTGCCATGGTCTAGTCTTGAGGTCTGTGGTAATGGGTTGGACTTGATGATCTTTGAGGTCTCTTCCAACCTTGGTGATACTGGTTGTGTGTGTGAAAAATCCCTTCAAGAGGGTTGAAAAGTAAACTGAGTAGTTCTCCAAACCCAGGATATTTAAGCAATTCAGCAAAATCCATGGGTTTTTTGCACTTCAGTCTCAATTACTTCATCTATCATTCACTAACACAAATAAGCTGGCTTTGCACTACTATAACATCACAAAATAGCATGAGAGCAAAACTGTCCTTTTACCATAAGTGGGAACTTGTTTGTTAGCAGACATAACCATCAGAAAAGGAAATACTCCCAAGCATCAAGGAAGATCTCCCAAGAACCTGTTTAAAGCTCAACCATTTTTGCACAAGTACACATACCAAGAAGGAATGTCACCAGCACAACTGCTAAGTCAACCAAGATACTTTGGGCAGAAGGGTTGGGGTTGGTATTTTCATTTGAAGGAGTATATTTACATGGCATAGAAACTATGAAAGGGAAGAAAGGAAAACAGTCTGGGAGCAAGGAATTTGCATCACACATTTGGCATTGCTATGCTTGCATAATAACTTTGTGTTTATATGTCCCACATCTTCAGGGTGCCTTGGCACTTCATGGCTATTAACCTCATAAAACCTCATCAGGCAGGAATCTGTTATTTCTGTTTTGCAGAAAGGAAAAAGGGAACTGCAGCAGATTAAAGGGCTGACTCAGTTCACTTGTTTGGGCAGTACAAGGTGATTTGGTGTTAATTCACTTAATTTACTCTATGCACACATGTTCATAGGCCCCAGCAGACACTTCATGCACCCCTTCACCATCAGTTTTTGTGCTAAGGTCAATACTGGATGCTGCCTGAGAAGAAGTCTTTCCAGGCTGGACCTCTCAATGGACCAGAGTGTTAGCCAGGTACTGCTGAGTTGTTACAGAGCTCTGGTATTTAGGTGCGCTGAGCACGCCCAAGTTTCTGTTTCACCATGTGTATGTTTGTAGTTAGACTCATAGAATGGTAAGGTTGGAAGGGACCTCAAAGATTATCTAGTTCCAACCCCCTGCCATAGGCAGGGACACCTCCCACTAGAACAGGTCACTCAAGGCCTTGTCCAACCTGGCCTTGAACACCTCCAGGGAGGGAGCAGCCATAACCTNCTCTAGCAAGTCGACTGTGCCACACAGCTTGGTGCCATCTGCAAACTTGCTGAGGGTGCACTGATTCCTCTGTCCATGGCACTGACAAAGATGTTAAACAGCACTGGTGCCAGCACTGACCCCTGAGGGACGCCACTTGGCACTGGTCTCCAGATGTCCCAGAATATAAAATATGGTCTCCCAAAATGTCCCAGAATATAAAATATGACAGAGTTCTATGTAACATAGACACTGTGTTATCACAGAGATATAAAAGGCTTGCACTAATATGTTAACTTTTGTCTTTGGTTAATAGATATTGTTGAAAGCAAAAAGCTTCTTGTGGACATTGATTTCACTACCAAATAGAAGACAGAATTAAAGAATCCTATAATGGTTTTGCTTGGAAGGGACATTTAAAGATCATCTAATGAACTTCCCTGCCATAGATAGGAGCATCTTCTATGAGATCAGGTCACTCAAAGCCCTGTCTAACCTGATCTTGAAGACTTCCAGGGAAGGAGTATTCACAACTTCTCTGGGCAACTTGTTCCAGGGTTTCATCATCCTCATAGCAAAGAATTCCTTACATCAGATCTAAATCTACTCTCTTTTTCTTTTTTTTTTTTGTTATTTATAACAGTTACCTCTTGTCCTGTCACTATGGGCCCTCATAAAATGTCTATTTCCACCTTTTTTTGCAAGCTCCCTTAAGTTCTGAAAGGCTGCAAGTGGGTCTCCAATGATGACTCATCAGAATGAGTTCTGTGCACAGCAGACCTACAAAAGTGTAAAAAAATCTGAGAAACACAGTTATTTGAATAGCACTTTGATTACTAAATAGCTTAAAAGGAATTCAGAAAATGAGGTTGAAAAGCTTGGAGCTAGTGCTCTGTTCAGGGCTTCTGTCAATGTTTCTAAGCACAAAATAAAAGCCTGTAAATATTCCCACTCCCTAAGACAAGCAGACATCATGCAATTTTTGCTGCAGGTAGGTAATAACCACAAAATCCTTCCTGAAACCAGAACAAAAAAAGTCTGATCTTCTTTGGAAACACACTCTGGTAGCAGATATATTAGTAAGAAATCACTGATTAAGTGTTTATCATTAAGTGTTTATCATTACTGTGTTTATCATTACTGTCTTCTAAATACCAGTAGTACCTGATTGGCAAGCTGGTAAAAGACTCCTTCTTCTGCTTGTTCCCCCTCACTGCCACACTCACACTTAAATGTCAAGTAGTAACAGCAGTGGACTTTTGGGTCTCTACATCTCAGTAGGATGTGTAAATGTGTTGATGCATACAGTTGCTTAAAGGTTTTAGGAGAGGCAGAAATCAACCTTGGTCTGTGCTAAATTGATGCAAAGTTCTTTTTTTTTTTTTCTTGTGGGGAGAAAAAAAATAAAAGAAGACCATAATCAGGGAAAAATGAAAAACCTAGGAACCATGGATGAGAGGCACAATCATAGCTTTGAAGTGTTAATGTGTCTAAAAGCAAAGTGAAGCTGTAAAAACAGTTTTAGATTCCTGATGCTCTCAGTCTTCAGGTCAATGGAACCCACTGTTGACATTTTCTCTGACTTTTTTTTTTTTCCTCCTTTTTTTTTTTTTACCTTCTGCTCAGCTAGATGCAAGATGTGGCTCACAATGAGCACCAGTCCTCCTAAAAGCCCCCATGTCCTTCTCTCTCCCCAACGTGCTGCTCAGTAGATATTCAGATATCGAAGACTCCCCGTGTATTAAAAGAGCACACAGCAATTAGCGATCATTAAAGTGTACCCTTTCATAAAATACCATGTAGCTTTCACTGCCTGGGAAGCCTCACAACATGCTCTTTGCAGAAGCTGTGGTTGGATTTCCTATGGCTAACAAAACACTTTTGTCTTGCTTCTCTTGGAATGGAAACAACACTTAGAGGAAACCCTGCATGTGTCCTCTCTGGGCTGTTAGAGCACCAACAACTTAGCTGACATAAAGGCATCTGGGGCTTCTGGCACACTATGTTCGTGTTTTGTCATGAAGTCTTCGACTTGTCCAACCTTTTAACTGTAGCTAAGTGCCTTGAAACTTGCTGAGTGGGTAGCAGAATTTTCTGTGCCTGAATAAACCACCTTATCCTCAGTTCTAAGTCACCTCTGGCTGCCTTCTTGGTGGGGAAAAGAAGGAAGCCAAAGTCTAGTCCTTCCAAGGTTTGATTACTTTGCTGAGTTCAGCATTTCAACCTTGGCAGTGTGATGTGGCTGTTCATTTACTGAACTCAGATTCACTTTAACAAAGCAAATTTACAAACAGTTTAGCACCAGCTAAGCTGTTTAACCATCCAAATAAATCAAAGGTCATATTGGTGGAAGCAAGTATTATGGATTACGATTCTTTAGGTTTTAACACATGATCTCTTCTGTATTGTGTTATTCCTACTCTCCAGATGTTTGTGGAGGCCATAAGCAGCATTAGCTGGTGCTATTAAGCCAAATAAAGAACACTGTTTCCAAGTTTGTTTTGAAGAGATCCAGGCTTTTTGGGTACCTTTGTATTATTGTCACTTGCTTATGACACGGCAAAACACTGAAGTCGAAACAACTTACTCAGCGGAGTAGAGAACAAAGAAACTGGTACAGCATTTAGGATGAAAAAAGGACAAACAAAGATAATAATTCACATGGTCAACAAAATGGACATCTCTTGGGACAGCTTGATGGAATGAAGGAGTTAGCAGAGAGAGGCAGATGATTGTGATAGATCACAGGGAGAAGAAAAGACAAGATATGCTTACTGGAGCATATAAGACCCCCAGAAACCACACCACTCAGCAAAAAAATTGAAAACCACACTGCTGGCCCTTTATTAGCTTGTTGCTTTGCCCAAAGCAGCAAGCTAAGTGTAATAAATAACCAAACCAATCAATTAGGATGTTTGAAATTAAGGCTAGGGCTGAAGCCACCAGCTGCTTTCATAGTGTTTGGTAACTACATTCTCACAGCAGCCCCCAGGCTTTGTTCCTGCCTGTCCTCTCAGAGCTAAGTCCTGTAGGTACTGCTTGCTGGCTGCTGATTCCTCACCCAGCTGAAGCTCCAAGAGAAGCTAAGGAATGAATAAACCAGCAACTGTTTTACAGTTAACAACTGATCTTGCCCTGAACAGCGAATAAAGAGTTTCTCAGAATGGAAGCTCAACAAGCTAATCGTCACCATCAGGAGTGTGGTGCACAGCCTGGATTTACAGCACACAGAGTAAATGTCATGCAGGCCAGACAGAAAGTCTTTTGTGCTTCTCCTTTGGAAATCTCAGCCAGTCTCTTCCCACTAAGAATGCTCCATGTTTTGGATACACATTCATCTAAGGATGGAGCCATATTGTGCATAAATAACACCGGGAAGCATCCAAGCTTTGGGAAAAACAAACTTCTCTGCACAGCCACTCCCCCCTCTTCAGCTCAGCTAACCTAACACTGGGCTCCATCTGCAGAAGAGTTTGGTTCCACTACTCCACTGGTTTCTACAAGTACCTCACTGCACTGTGACAGCAAAACTAAAGGCAACTAAGCCGAAGAACCATTGCTGGTAGGGAGAATGGTTTTTCACATCTCCCCAGTGTGGCACAGGGCAGAGGAGAAAATGGGAAAAGACAGTGTGAGAAGGAATAGCTGAGAAGCAAGGATGCCATAACAAACGAGAATAACAATGAGGAGAAAAAAAAAGGGGAGGAAGGTAAGAAAAATACAGATTGAGAAAAAAATGAGGGGAAAAAAAGTGAAGTTAGGAAAGAGTAAAGGAAAGCTAAGAAACAATGTAAAAGGGACTTGGACTAGGAAAATCAGCTGGTTGAGAAGACATTTCTGTACCTTGCATCTTTGCACTCCCTTCCTTCTTGTGGAATCAATCACAAGATATGGCTGCAGATTCCACTTTAACCCTCAGGTTTGACAGTCAGACTTAGGCTGGAGCACTCTCTTAAGTGAGACCTGAAGTATGCCTTTTCACCTAATTGAAAAAAAAAGCTGCATTCCACCACTCAGGGGTGATTTTGACTCAAGTAAATGTATTGCTTTCACTCCTGTCTCAGGAATGAACTTGACTGTAATTATCTGGATAACTGTCTCTCTCTACACTGAAATTACATGATTTCTGTAGAAGTGGGAGAATTGACTGTTGTGGAATTAATCATATTTTTGTGACATTCAATGTTATGAAAAGGAGCCTTTCAGCATGAAATAATCACTGGTTTGTCAATCTTCAATAAATCAAGGAAGAGGCACATGAGATTAAGGAGAATAGAAACAGTAAAACAAATGTTAAAAAAAAAATATATATATCAACTGGTTTGTTTTTCTTTTACACTGCTGGACCATTTCAGTGCTGGACAAGGCTTCTGTGTCCCAGCAGGACAGAACACATCCACACAGCAAGAATCAAGGAGGCCTATGAAGATGATTAAGGGGCTGGAGCACTGCCCTGTGAGGAGAGGATGAGGGACGTGGGGCTGTTTGGTCTGGTGAAGAGAAGACTTAGAGGGGATCTAATCACTGTTCATATATCTCTGAGGGCTGGGAGTCAAGAGGGAAGGGACCGACTCTTCTCCGTTGCACCCTGGGATAGGACAAGGGGCAATGGATGGAAACTATGGCATGGAAAGTCCACAGAGCACTGGAACAGGCTCACCAGAGAGGTTGTGGACTCTTGTTCTTTGGAGACTTTCAAGACCTGCCTGGATGCATTCCTATGTGATCTACACTGGATTATGGTCCTGCTTTGGTAGGGAGATTGGACTCAATGATCTCTGGAGGTCCCTTCCAACCCCTAACATCCTGTGATCCTGTGATCCTGTGACTGATGTGGCTCTATGGGAGTACTGGTGTTGGAAGAGGGTAAAAGCAGCCATTCTGGATGCAGCATATTGTACCTGCCCTCCTTGTTGTAAGGTCAAGTCCTGGACCAGACAGATCCGAGTTGTTCATCTAAGGGCATAGGACACTGAGTATGGCAGTTAATTCCCAAGTACCTAACAGCTTCTCAGGTCTGAAATTGAAATTTAAGATCCTGACTAAAGAGTCCAATGGTTCATTCATAGTATCATGAATTGACATCAGTTGCACATACATACCTGGGTCACTGTGGGGCAAGGAGAGAGTCACTGTGGGGCAAAGAGAGAGTGACTCCTGCAAGGCCAATTCTGGCATGGACTTTGGTAGCTACTTTGCAACCAAAACCTCTGCACAGCTCTGTGTGTCCTTTCTAGCATCTGAGATTATTTCCTATGTATAAATGCTTTCCTTCCGTGGCTCAAAGTTCTTGCTCAAGGAATGGAAAACTGCACTTATAAAATAATCCTCTACCCAAAAGAATGTGAGCTTGCACACCAGGACAGGACTGCAGCCATGTGGGAAGACAGAATCCTGCACACAGTGCCCTCCACAGCCCAGCTGGACTGGGGATGCTCTGCAGTTAGAAATGTAACATTCATAGGTCACAAAGAAGTGAAGCCCAAAAGGCAGCTTGATTAGATGTGATTTAAGTGAAGACTCTCAACTCGTGGCTAGGAGGTCCCATGGTTCTGCTTCCTGGTCTATTCATTTGTTTGACACAAGACAATAGCTAAGAAAAAAGGCACAAGGAGGGGCATTCAGATTAAGGCTCACTATTGTAAATTTTCCATCTGCCCCCCTCCCTGCCTGCTCAGTAGTCCAATGAGAAAAAAAAGGTTTACAAGCCTTCTTCCCAGGCTGGGCATGAAGACAGTCTGATGGGCTACAAATACTTCCTACTGAGAAATGGAGAATCTGTATCCACCCATCCCTGGGTGAAGGGATTAGGATGAAGGATTTAAGATGCTAAAACACAGACAGTGCTGTGGTGCTGTGTTGTATTTGCGAGGTTTTATTATCACCTCGAATGTCATGAAGTAAGAGTTAGATACTTTCACAGCCAGCTCAGTATAGGTACATCCTATGGGATACATCCAGTTACTCCTGGGACCCTGCTTCCTGTCTGACCACTCCTCCACACTCACAGCTCAAACTATGCAAGCACCAGAAGCAGTTCTTTCAGAGACAATTCAGGTTTCCTTCTTCCCTCAATCAGAATCACCATGTACAAAGGAGGAACTCAAATGATGGAAAACTCACTACCTCTTAAAATTTTGCCACCAGAGTGGGAACTGCATCTTGTGGGAACAAGACATTGTGGTGATCACCTTAAGTCCTGGCTGCAAATACATTTACTTGCTTTGATATGACACAAACCAGTTATTCTTTGACCCCTCCTGACTGAAGAGCTGTTTCAAAGATTTCCAAGACAGAAGCAGATGGTCTACCAAACAGCATTAGTTCCTCCTTAGGAGAACACTTTATATTTTAATTTAATTCTCAATTGCTGTTAATAGGGAAGAAAAAAAGCTTCTAGCTGAAGCATCACATTTCTTTGAAATCTTCAAGGAAGTGACTAGAAAGACCTGTTATAAAATGAAGCAGTTAAACTCAATGTTTGTTCAATGCAAAGAGTCAGCACTTCCTATTCAACGTCTCCCTAATTACCCCTGGGGATCAAAGACTTTCGAGCCATTGCCTGTCTATTCAAACCACTAACAGATGATCGCCCGGCCCCTCCAGTGCTATAGTAGCTTGCTGGATGCTTGCAATTTCCTGCAGGAAAGGGAAAATGCAGTTTTAAATGGGTGTGTTTAAATATTTTTTATGGGCATTTTTAGGAGGGTTTTTGTTCAGTGTCAATCTGAAGGAAAAAAAAAAATAGCCATAAAAGTGGTGCGGCTTATCCAAGGAGCTGTCTGCTTAAATACAACTTGTAATTTCCTTCACAATCTACACCATTGTGAAAGCAGAATAAGAAAGTGAAAGATGGACCTCAGCAATGCTTTGCTGCTATTAAGCAGCTTACTGCATCAAAGAAACTTATTCCAGCCATCCTGCCCCCC
>WBNM01046150.1:0-30719 GCA_013399055.1 Ramphastos sulfuratus
ATGTTATGTTATGTTATGTTATCTCAAGGATTTCCCACTGTATTGCCAGGTTAGTTGTTGCCATTGTACTCCTCACAAGAGAAGCCTCAGCAGCGATGCCAAATAAAGCAGATTAGTGTTCAGGGACACTTGCTGGAAGTGATGCCAAATCCATTCATCTTCCTAATTATATGAAATACAGTCAAATAATTTTCCACAAGGTGAATAAAAATAATGCCACAACTGCTGCTTTCACTAAAGCTCCATTAAGTGGCATTCCCTACTCCCCAGACATCTCAGCACTTCATCTGTGCAGTTATATTTTCTTTCTTACAAACTGATGTTTACCTACAGTAAATGAATATCCTCATTCCTGGCAGCAGTGTGGGAACAGTATCAGGAGAGTGAGAAAAGCACAGGCAAGCCCTGGCCCATATCCCACTGCTAAGCAAACTGACCTGTGGGTTGGATCTTCACAGACAAGCATCTGTACAATTTCAGGCAGTGTGCATAGGAGATGCCATAAAATGTCCATGCCATAAAATCATAGAATCAGAGAATGGTAAGGTTGGAAGTGACCTCAAAGATCATCTAGTTCCAACCCCCTGCCATAGGCAGGGACACCTCCCACTAGTACAGGTCACTCAAGGCCTTGTCCAAACTGGCCTTGAACACCTCCAGGGAGGTTGTGGAGCACAGAAGACCTCCAGGGAGTTTGTGGAGCACAGAATCACCCAATGTGATCAAAGATCACGTTGGGTGATTCTGTGCTCCACAACCTCCCTGGGCAACCTGTGCCAGTGTCTCACCACCCTCACTGCAAACAGCTTCTTCCTAACATCCACTTTCAATCTCCCCTCTGCCACTTCAAACCATTTCTCCTCATCCTGTCATTGCAAGACCTTGTCAGTAGTCCCTCCCCAGCCTTCCTGGAGCCCCCTTCAGATACTGGAAGGTCACTCCAAGGTCTCCTGGCAGCCTTCTCTTCTCCAGACTGCAGAGCCCCAACTCTCTCAGCCTGTCCTCACAGCAGAGCTGCTGCAGCCCTCTGAGGTGGCCGTGAATGACCTGTTCTAGTGGGAGGTGTCCCTGCCTATGGCAGGAGGTTGGAGCTGGATGATCTTTGAGGTCCCTTCCAACCTTACCATTCTATGATTCTGTGAATCTTCAGCTTGGATGTTCTATCATATAAATGCAATATTAATAACTTCTGTAAAGACACTTTTCCCCTTTTTAAGTTACAAATGCATTTGGTGGACCAAAACCATTTGTTGTGATTTGTCTTATATAGACACAGCCTTACTCACAGCACCAGAATTGAACTTTCTGTATCTGCCCATTTCCCCAGACACCTATCTAAAGAGTGGCATCAAATAACTGATAGACTGAAGTTCTTTGCAGGACAGAAAAAAAAGAAAAACATTTCCCTTCTTCTAATAAGCATTATAAATTGTTGTGGGGAATAAAACATAAAGCCTGAAGCACTCTTGATTTGCTTGTTGCTATTTCAAACCACTTTTGAACCTCCACTAAACTTGGAAGGCTTCTCAGAGGAATGATTGCCTAAATTAGAGTATCTATTGCATGTGAGATGTTGGGAAAGAAGAGGAAGAGTTATATTAGCCACTTCATTAGAGCTTGCTCACAGGGTCTGCATCCCTGCCTGTGGTGAAATGTCAAGAGGAGCAGCTGCCACAGCAGACAAACCAGCAGAACATNAGGGAGCTGGGGCTGTGCTGCTGGGAGAAGAGGAGACTGAGAGGTGACCTCAGCAATGGTTATAAAGCTGTAAAGGTGAGTGCCAGGAGGCTGGAGCCAGGCTCTGCTGGGTGATGCCTGATGACAGCACAAGGGGCACTGGGTGGAAGCTGAGGCATAGGAAGGTTCATGTAAACATGAGGAGGAATTTTTTCCCTGTGAGGGTGACAGAACCCTGGAACAGGCTGCCCAGGGGGGTTGTGGAGTCTCCCTCTCTGGAGATATTCCAAACCTGGATGTGTTCCTGTGTGATCTGGTCTAGGAGATCCTGCTCTGGCAGGGGGATTGGACTGGATGAGCTTTGCAGATCCCTTCCAGCCCCTGACATTCTCTGACTCAGTGAGTTCTGATATTGCAAACCTGCCATTGCTTTTGGACTTCAGTGTGGCTCCAGCAGAGTCCACTCTCCACCTCAGCCCTTTGTAACCCATTACTGGCACAGCTTTTTCTTACTTCTCTGTCTTCACTAGATGCCAAATAAGCAAAACTCTTACCCTATTATGCTACTTAGTGTTACCAACCACCTCTTGCCAGCATAGAAGTAGGGCATATCAAATGAAGAGAATAGTGAGGCCATTTCTTACACTTCAGTCTCACAGCCTGACTAGGTGAGCCATCAGCAATGTCCTTAGGATTTAATTCTCTGTCCCATATTTCTTTGCCTGCATAAAGCCAGAATCCAGGTCTTCCAGGGAACTATTTTGCCCAGTATTTCTTCAGATATTGCTTAACACCAACACACTGCACTTGCAAAGCAAGTGAAAGGGCTGAGTTGCTGTAGTGCCTTCTTAGTTGATGTCAGCATGTTGGACTGGTGTCTCACTGCAAAGCTGTCATGGTAACATGCCAGGCTTTGAGGGGGAAAAAATAAGAAAAGAGGAAAAAAAAAAAAAAAGGAAAGAAGAAGGAAAAGAATGAGAAAAGCACTGGTGTTTGACAAGGCTTGCAAAGCATAGAGCAAACCATGGTGCATACTCACTGCCAGTACTTACTGTCTTTCACCCCTAGGTCATCCCCCCAGACTTATAAAATGATTCATTAATAAACAACATCCAAAGGGGAGAAAGTAGAGTGATAGGTGGGTTTGGGTATTTCCAAATACCTCCATGGGACTGAGGTGCTTCTTTTTGACAAGTTAATTAGGTCTTTAGCCACTTTCCAGGTACACTGACCCCCATTCTATTCCATTTTTAACTATTCAGGGTTACAGTGTGACTCATTCAAATGTAAAAGAGCAGCATTGTATAGAAAGTTCTCATCTTACAGAGTGAATTTGCTCAGACCAAGAATCCCTATCTCAGTTCAGACCAAGAACCCCTATCTCAGTTCAGACCAAGAATCCCTATCTCAATTCAGACCAAGAATCCCTATCTCAGTTCAGACCAAGAATCCCTATCTCAGTTCAGACCAAGCATCCCTATTTCCATTCAGACTTGCTGTACCAAGTGCCCTGCAGCATGTGGCTATCACTGTGCAAAGTCCTGGTGACTCATGGCTGGGTGACTGTGGAAAGGCTTTTAATTTTCATCTCACTTGGAGATACCTGCCACAGATTTCTCTGGCCACTGAATAAATTACTTTATATTCAGTACAACTGTAGAAGTGGGAGGGCCACTCGAGTTCTTTGTCACTGGTTCCACACAGTCTTGGGCAACCAGTGGTAGATATTTATGGTCCAGAGAGGTCCACAGAGCATTCCCTTTTTCTGTGTGCTGTCTGCCTTTTGTACAGGCAGACTTTGTTACTGTAGAACTGTAGCTAAAGAGATATTAAGGCACAGAGATGGCAATCATTCATCCTGACTTCCTCATAATGCTCATCCTAATGCTCATTCCTGCAGTGGAGGAAATTCATCTTTGCTATTAATATTGCCTATTAAAGCCAGAATTTCAGATCAGTCCATTTGCAGTCTTTGTTTAATAAGGACCCCTGCTGGTCTTTATTAGATAGAAGAAGGACCAGGATGAAGTTCCTTGTTACTTAAATGGAACTCGTGTTTGGCAAAGCTGTTAAATCACAGCTGAAGGCAGACATCTTGATGAATAAATCAGCATTCATGAATAAATAATTGACATGAGTGCTAAAATGAGATCCTCACTTTAATGCCGTTTCTGTTCTCGGCCAAAAATGGAGACAGCCTGCATGAGTGGTGGCCCTTGTGGTGGAGACAAGCAAGGTCAAGCTTCCAAAGGTGTAGATCTGCTTCTGGCAGTGCCAACAAGAATATCTCAGTCTGTCAGAGGCTCCAACTCCTTCAGTTTCAATGGCTCTGATGAGTTAGGGAGCTAGAATAAGCCTAACAAAGATGCTCAGAGGACTGGAGCAGCTCTGCTGTGAGGACAGGCTACAAGAGTTGGGGCTCTGCAGCCTGGAGAAGAGAAGGCTTCCAGGAGACCTTGGAGTAGCCTTCCAGTATCTGAAGGGGGCTCCAGGAAGGCTGGGGAGGGACTATTGACAAGGTCTTGTAATGCCAGGACAAGGGGCAATGGGTTTAAACTGGCAGAGGGGAGATTGAAACTGGATGTTGGGAGGAAGTTGTTTGCAGTGAGGGTGGTGAGACACTGGCACAGGTTGCCCAGGGAGGTTGTGGCTGCTCCCTCCCTGGAGGTGTTCAAGGCTAGTTTGGAGGAGGCCTTGAGTGACCTGTGCTAGTGGGAGGTGTCCCTACCTATGGCAGGGGGTCGGAGCTGGCTGAGCTTTGAGGTCCCTTCCAACCTTACCATTCTATGATTCTATGATTCTAACTAATATGTTCCCCACAGGACATCAAATAAGGTGAGTCAGTGCTGCTCTGGGACACATTCACACTTTGATGTAAGAGTTGGAGGCTCAGTGTCCCATTGCCAGCTCGTTGAAGACAGCAGCCTTTCCCTGTAATTGTGCTGGTTATTCACACCAGAGGAACTTTCATCAGCCACCCACTTCCCAGGGACAATTATCTCCCTCTTTGCATTCCCAGCCTTAAGTAGGTTATGAGTCTTGGAGTATTTGGTGTATAAGGACAGGACAAGTTTCAAGAACAATGCTTATGGAAGAGCTGTGGGTTTGTGAGTGTAGCACAGCATCACAGCAGCACAGAGACACCCAGGCTGGCACAGCCCCTCAGGAGCACCAAGTCCAACCTAGAACCCTACTCTACAGGATTCACCTTAAACCATAGCCCCAAGCACCACATCCAAACCACCCTTAAACACATCCAGGGTGGGTGACTCCACCACCTCCCTGGGCAGCTCATTCCAGTCCCTGACCACTCTCTCCAGGAAAAAAATTTTCCTAATGCCCAATCTAAACCTCTCCAGCCTCAGCTTGAGGCCATTCCCCCCTTGTTCTGTCTCCAATTACAAGTGAGCAGAGCCCAGCAGCAGCCTCTCCACAATGTCCCTTCAGGTAGCTGCAGACAGCAATGAGCTCTGCCCTCAGCCTCCTCTGTTTCAACTAACCAGCCCCAGCTCCCTCAGTGTAGTGGCTGCATCCTGCCTGAGAGAGGGAAGGAACTGCTATGGGGAAATACCAGTTGTGAAATCTGCCACTTCAACCAGACAAGTGGTTCTCAGAGGCTGGGGATAAGGATGCAGCTTCTCTAAGAGCTCACAGTACAAGGTATTAAGAACTGCAGGCAGGCACTTAGAATCATAGAGTCAACCAGATTGGAAGAGACCTCCAAGCTCACCCAGCCCAACCTAGCACCCAGCCCCAGCCAGCCACCCAGACCATGGCACTCAGTGCCCCATCCAGGCTTTGCTTCAACACCTCCAGGGATGGGCACTCCACCACCTCCCTGGGCAGCCCATTCCAATGCCAATCACTCTCTCTGGCAACAACTTCCTCCTAACATCCAGCCTAGACCTCTCCTGGCACAGCTTCAGACTGTGTCCTCTTGTTCTGTTGCTGGGTGCCTGGCAGCAGAGCCCAACCCCAGCTGGCTACAACCTCCCTTCAGGTAGCTGCAGAGAGCAATGAGGTCTGCCCTGAGCCTCCTCTTGTGCAGGCTGCACACCCCCAGCTCCCTCAGGCTCTCCTCACAGGGCTGTGCTCCAGGCCCCTCCCCAGCCTTGCTGCCCTTCTCTGGACACCTTCCAGCACCTCAACATCTCTCTTGAGGGGTCCAGAAGTGGACACAGCACTCAAGCTGTGGCCTGAGCAATACTGAGTCCAGGGCAGAATAACTTACAATACACCTATGTCTTACAGCCTCCACAAAGGGCAGGTGCCATTCCTGCCACCCAGGAATCAATGGCTGCCTGTGCAGAGTGGCCAGTCAGAGCCTCTGGAACATCCTCAGTACCAAAACAGAGCTCAGAGGGGACTAAACTGGTTCCAAGTTCTTGTTGTCATTGCCATGTTTTTTTCCTGCTGGCCTCACACAATGCTTTTGATGAACATCAGTGCTAGTTGCCACGTGTGAAGGGCCAGCACATAGCAGAGCATGCAATCATCTGCAAAGATGCAGTGCTAATGAACTTGCAAAGAGGAAAAACAGGATGGTGTCTCATTAAAGGTCATTTTGGGGTTATGCCTCCAGTTACAGGAGTTCCTCACTCAGCATAAACGGACCCAAGTGCATCTGAGCCAGTGGAGCTACTGTGAGTCACAAGGCATCAGAGGTGTGCTTTGGGTTTGTGCAATGTAAAGATTGCACTTTCAATTTCACTGCTTCATTACTTCAGGAAGTTACCAAAACAGTGAACAAATAGTTTTATATTCAAACAAACAAACAACAGGAATGTGCTGGAAACAAAGGCATTCCTGGAGTCCTGGGGCATGAATCTGCCCAAGCATGTAGCAAGATGACTTTGTGAGGGATGTAAAAGCCACTTGCTAGCATCAGACTCTGTGAAATGTGTTAAACAGGTCCTGTAGCATCATGGCGTGAAAAAGGACTCAACACCAGCCTCATGAAGAGGAAGAGAAGTTAACATACAATTGATAAGGGAATTTCTAACAATCCAGTATTGAGGTGAGATGGGAAGCTAAGGATTTGGACTCTGACCCTGACTGCTGAAGCTAGCAGTGGCCTTGCTCACCCTACAGCCTCTTGCTGTTCACAGCTGTTGCAGCAGAACTTCCTTTGACAGTTTCTGCTTCTCTCACCAAATATTGTGCCTCTTGCCAAGTGCCCCTGCTTTAATTTGGGCACGAAGCATCTCCTTGGAATAAAAGCTGTTACTTGTTAGTTGCAGCATGTATCTTGGACACACATATTCCTATCCTCTCAGAGGAGCTGATTATGCCTGGGGCATAATGTTATGGATGAAGCTTCTTACTGTAAATTGTGCCTGGGATCCCCAAGTTATGGATGAAGCTTCTTACTCTAAGTTATGTCTGGGATTCCCAAGTTATGGATGAAGCTTCTTACTCTAAGTTATGTCTGGGATTCCCAAGTTATGGATGAAGCTTCTTACTGTAAGTTATGCCTGAGGCCCCCAAGTTATGGATGAAGCTTCTTACTGTAAGTTACTGTAAGTTACTTACTGGTGAGGCACTGGCACAGGCTGCCCAGGGAGGTTGTGGCTGCTCCCTCCCTGGAGGTGTTCAAGGCCAGGTTGGACGAGGCCTTGAGTGACCTGTGCTAGTGGGAGGTGTCCCTGCCTATGGCAGGGGGTTGGAACTAGATGATCCTTGAGGTCCCTTCCAACCTTACCATTCTATGATTCTATGATTCTATAAGTTATACCTGGGATCCCCAAGTTATGGATGAAGCTTCTTACTGTAAGTTATGCCTGGGATTCCCAAGTTCTGGATGAAGTTTCTTACAGTAAAAGGAGTGGAGAAGCAGATCAAGAGTATACTGATCTACATATTTCACACTTTTTAGCAGGGGAATGAATTTGCTGCAGGTGTGGTGAGGACACTTTCTAGATGGGGCTTAACAGATGACCTGGGCAAAGGAGCCCCTAATTTTGGACCTCTGGCCCTGGTGCCTTTAGTTATGCAGTACCATGAAAGCTGTGTAGCCACCTGGGTTCCTAGCAGAGCTGACTGGGCAGTGCTTGTGGGATTGTGGACTCCTGCTGCATTTTACACACAGCAACTCCCCAGGTAGGGGTTTGAAAATCCCAACAAGTCTGCTGAGACTTGTCTCACCTGATATCCACACTAGTGGCACACAGACCTGCACTAAAACCTGAGCAGAAGATAAGGACATGGCATAAATGCTGTTTACAGCTGAGCTCATTCTTCCCAGGCAATGCTGCACCATAGGTGTAGAGCATTCTGTGGTTCTGTGCTCCACAACCGCCCTGGAGGTGTGCAAGGCCAGGTTGGATGAAGCCGTGAGTGACCTGTACTAGTGGGAGGTGTCCCTGCCTATGGCAGGGGGTTGGAGCTGGCTGATCTTTGAGGTCCCTTCCAACCTTCCCATTCTATGATTCACAGCTGATTTCAGAATTTATGCCCACAGCTAGACATAGTTTTCTTCAAGAAGTTCTTTAATTTTGCAATTGTTACATTTTATAATACTCTAACATTTTAATGTATTCTGTTCCAGAACTCTGGGTTTATATTTCTGAGGCTTTTTTTTTTCCCCCCTCCCCAAGTTTCCCATTCACTGAACCAAGCTTTGGCACACAAAGCCCAGGACTATAAATATAGACTCCCAAGGTCTTAGCTGGAGGGAGTGACAGATGCATAGCTTGACTCTCAGATCTGCCAGGACAACATTTCCAGAAGCAAAAATTTAGAATCATCTGTGTTAAATTTGTTCACACTTGGACTACTTTGGTACATGCAGGAGGAAATCTCCAGGGAGCAGATGACTTCTCAGTCTGCCAGTGGTGTAAAGCCTGTGCTCTGTCTTTGTGGCAATGCTGCTTATTACATTCCTTAGGTAAAATTTACCTCTGGTGCAAAGGTATATAAAGGTGGAAGGGAGGNTGATTAACTCTCTCTTCAGTGCCTGCTCAAAGCATTGCCATATGCTCTTGTGACATGGTTTTGATCTTGGATCCATATGGCTGAGCTTGCTGTGGTCCCTGAGGACCTGCTCTGGACCTCACAGCAAGGCTGCTCGTGACCTCAGTGGCTTTGGAACCATGCTGAAATTCACTGATCTCCCACTGATGTCCTACCACCTACCAGAGACCTTCTTGCACTGGAGAGGAATGTGTTATTTACTCTGGCTAACATTTCAAGAGCAGGGTTATATTTTTCCCTCTGTTTCTGGTGACCTTTGGGGTTGGCAGTGCATTTTGGACACGAGTTCTCAGGTATCAGAGTGCTGCGTTTGCTCCTGCCGCGGCGGGGATGGAAATGTGTGTTTAGAGGGAAGTTCTGATTGAAGTCATCCAAGCCAAAAACTGTAATTCAATGCTTTAATAATTGTGAGAGGTGATGGAGACAGAAAAGAGCTGCTTGTGTTTTGAGGCATGCTAGTATGGTGGTGTTCCATGCCAGCCCTGTTGGTTGGCATTGTTTTTGTGCCAGTGCACACTCTTCTCCAGACATGAGATAGAATCATAGAATGGTAAGGTTGGAAAGGACCTCAAAGATCATCCAGTTCCAATCCCCTGCCATAGGCAGGACACCTCCCACTAGTACAGGTCACTCAAGGCCTCCTCCAACCTGGCCTTGAACACCTTCAGGGAGGTTGTGGAGCACAGAATCACCCAACGTGATCAGAGATCACGTTGGGTGATTCTGTGCTCCACAACCTCCCTGGGCAACCTGTGCCAGTGCCTCACCACCCTCACTGCAAACAACTTCCTCCTAACATCCAGTTTCAATCTCCCCTCTGCCAGTTCAAACCCACTGCCCCTTGTCCTGGCATTACAAGCCCTTGTCAACAGTCCCTCCCCAGCCTTCCTGGAGCCCCCTTCAGATCCCAGAATGCTACTCTAAGGTCTCCTGGAAGCCTTCTCATATACTATTGATCCTCCCTTCCACCTTTATATACCTATGCAGGGGGAAACATGATCCTGGCTTGACTTAGTACTGCTGCACTTTTGCTTTTGTCAGTGGTTTGCAGTGATGAGCACTGGAGGTAGTTTGAGCTGACTGGCTGGAGCCCAGGGCTGAGTAAGCCATGCATTCACAGTGCAGGTTTGCAGGAAAGCCCTGGGCAAGTCTCACCTTCCTCTCAGCTTCCCTGTCTGCCAGAGGGAATAACACTGGCCCTGCCTGCCCTGCAAGGGTGCCCTCGCAGGGCCTGAGTTGTCTGGGAGAGGAGAGAGCTCTGCTTGCTGCCACTGGTCCCAGCACAGTTGCATGGTGGTTCCTGAGAGGAGACTATAGCAGGCAACCAGTGAAGAACTTTGAGGATGAAAAGAGCCAGTGCCAGCTGATTAAATGACAGGGGTTGACACACCTTTGCAAAACCTGTGCTTCAGAATTCCCTGGGGAGTGGAGGCTCTCAGCTCGCTCCTGCCCCATCCCTGAATTGTCTCCTCTCTTCTGTGCTGGTGGGAAGAAGAGGCTGGAGGCAGCCTGCCAGCTGGGAATTTTTCCAGCAGTGGGGAGCACTTAGCTGTCAGCATGCTGGCAATTCAGAGCTGGATGACCATCCCCCAGGCACCACTGCCAGATGGCTGGGATTAGAGTATCCCTTGGGCAGTCGTAGGCCCTGCCAGAGCGCTGGAGCGAGCTGGGGGCTGGGGATGGAGCTGGGCAGGGCAAAGATGCTTTAGAGCAGTTGTGCTAGGAGGGCTTCAAGAGAGGAGGGAATGCCACCCACTGTGTCCCTGTGGCTGTTAGGTAGGCTAAGTGTGCTGGTTTGAGGCTAATTGGAATATTTTAATGCTTCACTCATAGGCTTGCTGAGATGGATAAGAACAAGAAGAGAAACATAGATAAGACACTCAGATGGAGAGTCTCTTTTTCTCTAGCTGCTGGCTTGGTCTGGAACTCTCTGATAATGTAACTAACCACTTTCCTTCTAACCCCCCTGGCCAATCCTCCAAACTCACCTTGTGCATAAGGCNGGCAGCCAGGGCCTTAGTTCTGTCTCTCCTCTACTTTAGGCCCACCAGCTCTGGGCTGTGGGATGGTTTTGTTGCTTCTACACTCTGCTGCATCCCACAAAAGATGTCCTCTCTTATGATGCAGTCTGAGTGCTGTCTTGGTCCAGAGGAGCAAGACTGAAAACATCTTGATCCAGAGGAGAGAGATTTGTTCTTATATATTTCTGTGTTGTGGAACCAAGGCTCAAGCAGGACCAAATATCAAAAGCAAGACTATTTATTAAAGGATAAAGTGAGCAGAACAGTCACAACTGGGGCCACTGTATTGGGGACCATTAAGTTTCTGGATAGAGGGAAAAGAGAAGATGGGCTTAAAGGAAAATGGCACAGCTCTTGACAAAGTGCCCTGGCCTCTTACAGCCAACACTGATGTGGTGAGTGAAGAAAGTGCTTCACTGGAGAAATACGAGGAAGATAAGGGGACTGTCAGAAGTAGCCTTAAACAGAGAAGAAACAAAGGACTTCCAGATACAACAGGTACAAAGAGGAGAGTGAGACAATGAAGGGTTATGGTGGCTGGATGAGAGGTTTAGCAAGACAGGAGAGCCTGAGGCATTGGAGGGCGGAAGGGTTCAAGAGAAAAGTTCATTCTCCGCTGGATGTGTTCAGAATCCATTGCAGTGTCTCATACAGTCTGGGTATAGGCATACCAAGGGCTTGAAGCTACTCAGGGAAAAGAAATGCTGCATAAATTTAGGATTCACTCAGCCTGTCGACTTGTTTAACTCTCTGTGAGGAGAGCAAGCATATTATGGTATTGTTATCCTACGTGAAGGGCTGTTCATTTTTAATTACAGTGTTTGAGAAACACAGACTCTTACATGTCATCTGTTCAAACAGATATATACATCTTAAGGGAAAAAAAAAAATAGTGCTATTAAATACTGTTCTTATCAAGTGCCAGAACAAAGCATTTCATACCCACACATAAAATAAATGTACAAGACTGAACACAGAAATGTATCCTACAGATACGTGCAGCAGCTAACCGTGAGCCACTGATCTCTGCAAACCCTCCACGTATCTGTATGGAGATAGAGGCCCCCACACCCCAAGGCTGCCATTCATGATTTGCTTCCTCATTCCTCAGAAATCACTGTCCCTGCATTTGGCAAAAGACAGTTTTGGGATGAACTGGGAGCCAAAACCCCAGCATGACTTGGGGGAGGGGACTCTTCCTGCCTGCTGTGGACGTTATTCACATCACCTCACTGCTGACTGCTGAGAACTGCAGAAAAGGAAGTGTTGCCCTCATCCTTTCTCCTGCAGGCAGCAATTTTCTGCTTGCCTGTGGGAAATAATCCTCTTTTAATTTAATTATTCATTTTCCAATTATTTAATGCAGTACTCTGGGATAGCAGCAAGGGGTTTTTTTTATGGTTAGTTTTCAAATCGCTGCCACCTCAGACAGCAGAGCATTGGGATCCAGTGCCCTTGGGAGAAAGGATTTGTTGTATTTGAGCTGCTGTTTTCATTAGGAGGTATATGCCACCTCCTTTCTCTGTCACATCCCTCGAGAAGTTTCCATGTGTTCTGCCAAACTGCTTGGGTCCCATGGAGGCTTGATCCTTCCTGGCCAAAGTCAATGGCTCAGCATGAGGACAGCTGAATGGGTCACCATCAGGAGTCCATCAGTGTTTCCCCTCTTGCCAGCAAAGAGTCCTGCATGAACACCTCCCCATCTGCCAGCACCTGTGCTGTGCTTTAACACTTTCTGGTGAACCACAAGAAAGTGCTAACCCTCTGTGGAGGCACTTTACTGTGCTCTCTCCTGGCCCCTTCAGCCAGCACAAGGATCACTTCTTGTATCTGCAGTCCTGTGTGCAGTTCTGGAGCCCCCAGCACAGGAAGGACATTGAAGTGTGGGAGCAGGTCCAGAGGNAGTGATTTTTCACTCTGAGCTGTATCCCTGGCATCATCTTTGTTTGGAGGGGCAGGAGTTAGCCCTGAAAGATTACATAAAAAAGGTGTTCATGCAGAATTGAGCAGGAAAAAGTTAAGCAGAAAAGAGGTCAGTTCTGCTGCCACTTACTCAGGTTTTGATAGAAGGAGCTCCATTCATTTCTGCATATAGCTAATTTTGGTTTATAGCAGCCCAAGTGAGAGCAGAGTCATGCCTTCCTCCTGCAGCAGCTAAAGTGAGAAACATTTCTATTTTTACATCTGAAAGCATCTCTTACTGTTATTTATCACGTGCCCCTTTGCAGGCAGTTAGGGTGTAAATAGAACAGAAAAGTTAAATGGGCTGTTTATGGCATTGCTTGTGGCCCTAATGCTTGCTATCACAACCATCACCAGGTGTTGCCTGGGCAGGGGGACCAAGGAAGCCTGGGCAAAGGTAAGGGTGATGGTGTTCATCCCTTCCACCTTTTCTTCTTTATGGATATAGTTCTTTACAGTGAGGGTGGTGAGACACTGGCACAGGTTGCCCAGGGAGGTTGTGGCTGCTCCTTCCCTGGAGGTGTTCAAGGCCAGGCTGGACGAGGCCTTGAGTTACCTGTACTAGTGGGAGGTGTCCCTGCCTATGGCAGGGGGTTGGGGCTAGATGATCCTTGAGGTCCCTTCCAACCTTATCTTTCTATGATTCTATGATTCTATGATTCTATGATTCTATGATTCTATGATTCTATGATATCTGTTTTTGCACTGTGTGATGGTTTGGGAGTTACCTGCCCCCACCTCCTATGAAAATCCCCCAGACTAGACTCATCCAGCTGGAAGTTAAGGACTGAAGCTCTATTTACAGCTCAGCACAATGTACAAGCAGATATATTAACATGATAAACCTGGAGAGATCTGAGGTGAGATGTCAAAAAGCTGACAAGGAGGTTAGAGGAAATAAAGGGTTAGTACCATCAAAGTGCAGAGAGAAGCAGAACAACAACTGCTGAGAACTAACCCAGCAGTGTGTGAGCAGTGAGTGTCTGAGCTGTATTTTGAGTAGCTGCACTTACCAGCACAGAATGAGTGATATAGGTTACTCTTGTTGCTTTGCTTTTCTTCTCACTGCTAAGCATTTCATTTCTCTCAGTAAAAAATACTCCAATTAGCCTCAAACCAGCACACACTGCTTCTTGATGCTTAATATCTGCTCTGGGTGATCCTGCTCTGGCAGGGGGGCTGGACCAGATGAGCTTTGGAGGTCCCTTCCAGCCCCTGAGGCTCTATGGTTCTATGATCTCTAAGAGATCTAGCCCTGACATTCTATGGTTCTATGATCTCTAAGTGATCTAGCCCTGACATTCTATGGTTCTATGATCTCTAAGTGATCTAGCCCTGACATTCTATGGTTCTATGATCTCTAAGTGATCTAGCCCTGACATTCTATGGTTCTATGATCTCTAAGTGATCTAGCCCTGACATTCTATGGTTCTATGATCTCTAAGTGATCTAGCCCTGACATTCTATGGTTCTATGGTCTCTAAGTGATCCAGACCTCTGTACAATTCAGTTGAAACTGAGAAATGGATTCAAATGCTGTGTGGAAACCTGCACAGCTGTCACCCAGGCCAGAAGACAGTTGTCTGAATAAGAGGGGGAAGAGCAGAGCAGATCATAGCAGCATCATAGAGTGCCCCAAAGGCCCAGGTTGCCCTACTTGCACAGCAGATGCCTGCACCATGCCAGCATGGGATGAAGAAGTCAATCAGCATTGCAGAAGTCAATCAGCATCACAGAAGTCCAATATTGCAGCCTTTCCCTCATGGGAAAATTCACAGTGATTGCAGCCAGATTTTGTCTGCTAAGAGCTGACATCTTGATCACTTCAGTTATTTGTGTCTGGTTTATACCTTTCAAAACAGGTGTCCAATGGCTGTGTCCATTGGCTATTAAATGATCCCTGAAAATCAGTAGTGCTCTGCCAGTGATACCTGGAAAGCTCCTGTGCCATTTGGGCTAGCTAAATTTGCTTTCAGCCTTGCTAGGATTTCTCTCCTACGCAGGCAGCTGAAGCAGGGCTGTTCCACAGCTGTGAGCAGGAGGAGGAGGGCTTTGCTTTATCACAAATAGGATGGAGATTCCTGTGTGCTGCTTTGAGGCTAATTGGAATATTTTCATGAGAGAAATCAGATTATTGACTGTGAAAAGAAAAATGTAGAGATGTCTAAATTACCCATTTGTTCTGCTGGGACATATGAAAACACAGACACATAGATAAGTCAGTCTCTGCCTGGCTTTTGCCCTATTAACTCTTCTGCCTGACCCTGCACATTTCCCAACTAATCATTCTGCTTCTGACACCTCTTGCCAACCTTTCCAGCTCACCTGCACATAAGAGAGATTCTGAGATAAGGGAGAAGATGGGGGGAAAAAAAGTGGAGGGATGGTTGGGAGCCCCTCCTGGGCACTCTGACTGCTGGGAGGGGTCTTGTATTTCTGTATTACTTTTAACTTGTATATAATTACTGTATATAGTTGTAAATATTTGCAACAGGTTGTATATATCTGCTTGTAAATTGTGCTAAGCATGAATATAAAGCTTCATTCTTTAACTTCCAGCTGGTTGAGTTTAGTCTGGATGAATCCTTGGGGGGTGGGTAACTCCCAAACCATCCCATCCTGCTAGGATGCACTCTGCAATCTGCAGTAGGACATGGAGATGGAGGCTGGCAGATGCATACCAATGTCATAGCCCAGTGCAGTGGGTTGTGGAGACATAGGATCATAGAATGGCAAGGTTGGAAGGGACCTCAAAGCTCATCCAGTTCCACCCCCCTGGAGGTGTTCAAGGCCAGGTTGGACAAGGCCTTGAGTGACCTGTACTAGTGGGAGGTGTCCCTGCCTATGGCAGGGGGTTGGAACTAGATGATCTTCGAGGTCCCTTCCAACCTTACCATTCTATGATTCTATGATTCTAAGCCTGAGATTAATGCATACACAGTGTTTGTCTGAGAGCAAAGGCAGTGGCAAACTCACCCTCTCCAAATGGGAAAGGCTTTGGAAGGCTGTGCACTGGTGACTCAGGGCTACCCTGGTCCACCATCTGCTCCACGTCCTTGTCCTTTCACACAATTGCTCTGAGCATCCTCTTCCTCTGTGGGTGTTAGCAGGGTGCAAACAGGAAGCTCTGATAAGACCATGCTTCTTCCTTCAGTTCCAATATCCACACCAGGACCTGGGGATGTCTAGATGGAGACCCCAGAGCCAGGCAGAGGCACAGAGTGGGAAAGCAGCAACAAGACTCAGGGAGGACAAAACCGTTGGAGAATTCCAGCAAACTACTCAAGTTCTCACCTGTATCTTAACGTATGGTCTTGGTTTCCAAGGGCTTATACCTAGCACAAATTTGGGAAGATTTTCACAGGAACAGCAGAAGGCACACCCCAAGGGCCTCTTGCATCTGCCAAATTTCAGAACTCTGCTCCAAGCCACAGAAAAAACGGAGCTTGGAAAGGTCAGTGGTATTTTTATCCTGGCTTTGTAAGGAAATACAGCTATGTCACCAGGCTGCTGCTCACCCCTTTGCTCTCCCTGCTATTACGTTGGAAATGTCTGGCCCTGGCCAGATTTGACAGAGGAACGGAAGCTATGAGAATGTTAAGTTCCTACAAGCTTCATGAAAATAGGAACTGGGTGAGAGAGAGATCCCAGCAGTGCCAGGAACAAGAGGGGAGCAGCAGGCGCTCAGCTTTTAATGGCCAACAGATTAAATATCCTTCCTCTGCTCTGGCAGTAAGCTCCCTCTGGGATATAGGGGATGTATTTTGGTTGTACCATATGTTAGCACATTAGTAGTCCCTGGGGCCAGAGCTGGTGGGCCTCTGTGGAAGGGTCTTTGTTCCTCTTATGAGATGTGGTAGCTAGAAGAGTGTCTGCAGCGCTGCCCTCAGTGCAGCTTTGCAGGTGGGGCATTGCCTCTCACACAGTGTAACCTGGATGCAGTCAAATATTTAGGTGAGTTTGTGGCAAATAAAGTGTCTTCTGCCATCTCCAGAACCTGAGAATGTTGCTAGAATATTGGCCAATATTTAAAAAGGGGTGCCTGATATCTGAGTGACATCATTTATGTGCATCCTTCAGTGTAAATATGGGCTAATTACTTTCTTGCTTTAATGACCTCTCCCATTTTATGTGGCATATAAAATGCTGAGAGGACATAAAAGATAGCACACAAATATGAGGCTCTTAAGGCCAGGATTTATTTGTAACTTTTGAAGGACAGTTTGTGCCTGAAAGCACACTACTCAGATTTCCTGAATTAACAGGAGCCCAAAGAGAGCAGGGCTCTGTCTTTGGGCCCCAGGGATGAACCAGGTGAGCACCTTTGTCCCTTATTCCAGAGGGGAAATCTGAGTGTGAGAAAACTTCTGGAAGAGCACAGAATCACAGAAACATGCAGCTTGGCAAAGCCCCTCAGGAGCACCAAGTCCAACCTAGAACCCTGCTCTACAAGATCCACCTTAAACCATAGCCCCAAGCACCACACCCAAACCACCCTTAAACACATCCAGGGTGGGTGACTCCACCACCTCCCTGGGCAGCTCATTCCAGTCCCTGACCACTCTCTCCAGGAAAAACTTTATCCTAATGTCCAGTCTAAACCTCCCCAGTCTCAGCTTGAGGCCATTCCCCCTTCTTCTGTCTCTATTTACAAGTGAGCAGAGCCCAGCAGCAGCCTCTCCACAATGTCCCCTCAGGTAGCTGCAGACAGCAATGAGGTCTGCCCTCAGCCTCCCCTGTTTCACACTAACCACCCCCAGCTCCCTCAGTCTCTCCTCATAAGACTCATTCTCCAGGCCCTTCCCCAGCTTTGTTGCCCTCCTCTGGACCTGCTCCATCACCTCCACATCTCTCTTGTACTGCAGTGCCCAAAACTGAACACTACACTCGAGCTGTGGCCTCACCAGAGCTGAGTCCAAGGGCACAATCCCCTCCCTGCTCCTGCTGGCCACAGCATTTCTAATCCCAGCCAGGATGCCATTGGCCTTCTTGGCCACCTGGGCACACTGCTGGCTCATATTCAGCTCCTGTCTATTGCAACCCCCAGATCCCTTTCTGCCAGCAGCTCTCCAGACACACTGCCCCAGACCTGTAGCATTGTTTGGGGTTGTTGTGACCCAAGTGCAGCACCTGGCATTTGGCCTCGTTGAGACTCATCCCATTCATGTTGGCTCATGGATCTAAGCCTATCCGAATTCCACATATTGAGGTGGAAAATTACTGCAGTCTTACCTCCATCTAGGGTGTGCAGTATCTCAAAACCAGCATTAAAGAGAGCCCTGCAGCTGCAAGGAGCCTTTAATAGAGCAACAGACAGGTCAGCAACCGGGAGGAGGAAGAATTCAAGAGGCTGTTGCGCAAGTTCCAGGCTGGCCGATGCAAATGCCTGTGGGACTCTGCCAGGATCTTCTAGGGTATTAAATTGCAATTAAGGCCCTTACCAGATGAGTTCACCTCCCAGGGCAGATGCAGGAGGGGTGACCTGCCTTGTCAACATCTTCTGGTCCTCACATGCGTTATGCTTGGCCCTGCGCAGCTGGTGCATGCTGTTGGGGGATGCTAACCTGCGATACCTTCTTTGTCACCAATGGATCCTGCAGCCTCTGTGTCACTCACAAGCACTGCCAGCAGTGATGTTAGATTTTCTTTTAAGAAGTTATAAAAAAAGGATTAGCTGAAGTGGAGACAAAACCAAATGAAGTGGCTTGCATGCAATGCACTCAAGAGAAGCTGATTCCTATTGGCTCTTTATTGGAAGATGCAGACGTCGAGCAGCTTGTGGCTGCTAATTTAATTTAATATTGACACATTGATTTCATGCCACTCTGGTTTCTGAGCCAATGTCACACAGTACAAAGTCCAAAGCCTTTTAGCTCTTTCAGCAGAATTTATCAGCTCGTCAAAGGCCTCCTGTTAGTTTGAGACACTACCTTTTATATAAACCAGTGTGGAGTGGCATCATTTTTAGTGACCTTCTTAAGTGCTTTGAGCACTGTGCCAGCTGCTGCAGTATTTGGCCTGTGTCTTATCTCTCTTTATTAGTTTGAATTTTAACCCTGTCCTGTAACAGAGCCCCAAAGCAGTCAATGCAAATTGTGTCATCTGATATGGGAATTACCTAGATAATTTCCGTTCCTCTGGTTTCCATGTTTTATGCCCCTCCTAATCCAAAAGTAAGTGGGAAATTGTTCTGGAATTAAAATGTAAACTTCTTCTGGAATTAAAATTTACTTTGCAATTGTATTTTGATTGAACTGAAAGATTTTCAACAGCACAGCAGATCTGTGATGTTTTAATAAGGTCAGAACACTTTGCCTAAACAAACAAAAGCTGCTTTGGGTTGTTTGGGGTTTTTTTCCCCCTTCCTCAAAATCAGCACATAGGACATTTTAATTTGTGTAAAAAGGCAATTTCTAACAGAAAAATGTTTGGTCAGACCATTTTTTATCAGCTCTGCCTAGAATGAATGTGCAGAGGATGTTTCATGATGCTTCCCAAATCGTTCCTGACCCAAGCCATGCTGCCTGCCAGCTCTTTCTTTTGTCTGCAGTGAGCCTCACCAAAAGAGAAGGCAGATCTGCTGCATGCACTGGTATGGGTGTACAGCACTGGCATCCTGTGGCAGGTCTGCCCACATGTCTCTTGGTCAGAAGGGTAAGGATCTGTTTGCAGCAATTAGTTATGGACAGGAACAGAGATGAGCCTGTGTGGGTCCAGAGGAGAGCGATGAGACCATTGAAGAGACTGGAGGGAAGGTCTTATGAGGAGAGGCTGAGGGAGCTGGGGTTGTTTAGCCTGGAGGAGACTCAGGGGAAACCTTCTCACACTCTACAACTACCTGAAGGGAAGTTGTAGTAAGGTGAGGGTCAGGTTCTTCTCCCAGGCAACCTGTGACAAGATGAGAGGACAAGGCCCAAAGCTACACCAGGGGAGGTTTAGGTTGGATGTTAGGAAACACTTCCTCATGAGAAGGGTTATTAGACACTGGAATGAACTGCCCAGGTGGAGTCACTGTCCCTGGAGGTGTTTAAGGAAAGACTGGATGTGGCACTTAGTGACATGGTCTGGTTGATGTGGTGGTGTTAGGTCATAGGCTGGACTCAATGATCTCAGAGGTTTATTCCAGCCTCAGTAATTCTGTTTGTGGTTCATAACAACTGGGGAAGCCTTAATCTTTTCTGTCCAGAGGGGGAAGGGGGAAACAGGGTGACTCAGTTTTTCTGATCTTTATACCACAGGGCCAGAAGATAAAAATCAACTTTTTAACTTAAGCTGTAGCAGTTTTTACACTGAAGTCTGCCAGGCAGGGCTCAGCCCTCGGTGTTGCCTGTAGCAGCAGCAGCAATGGGGGCTCTGCAGAGGAGCTGATGTCCTGGAGAGTTGAAGAGGTGTCAACAGAGCAATGTCTGTGCTCATACATCAGTTCTTCCACCAAGGGAAAAAGACAACTCATCCCTCTTCAGCCTCCTTAGCCAGAGGGTAGCAATTTCTGTTGCCATAGTACATGCTGGTTACCAGGAGGCTGGTGGAGCAGGAAGGGGGAGCTGGAAGCTTTTTGAGGTGCATGCCTGCACTAGGTATAGTTCCCCTGTCCCCACGCCCTGATGAGCTTTTGTTCAGCTGGTGGCTTCACTTCCTCAGTGTGAACCCAGCTTGCCTTTTGCACTCATGTCACAGAGAGCACTTAGGCTTCCCTCATGGCTGCTGTTCTGTTTGTGAGCATTTTATGTGAAGCTACCATGTCTCAATCTGCTTCTTTCTTACAGCCAAGTACAAAACCTACTCTTTTCTGCTCTTAAGGTATAAACCAGACCTCTAAGTAAGGGAGCCAAATACCCCTTTGTGTACTATGGAAGACTCCTGATGGCTTCTTTCTTAAAAAGGGGCTTCTATTTCAGTGCATGCCTACCATACTATGGCTTGGTCTGATGGTCCAGATACTTCATCTAATTGACAACAGACAGCATCCAGCATGCAATAAGTATCCCACTGCTGCCAGATGGTTTGGGAATCTCACTACTCTGGCAGGCAGGATCAGCCCAGAGTGAGAGGCAAGGAGCCTGTCAGCAGGGTCCCTGCAAGGGGAGGGAGGCAGCCCACAGCCAGCCTGCATTCATCCCTGCTGCACTCAGCTCCAGGTGAGTGTGGGAAGCCACAACCAGAACAAAATTAACTTTTCTGCTTTTCAGAAATGTAAAAACTCCATGCAATGAAGTGATTAACATGGCTGATTAAAGGTGGGGATTGCACATTAACAAAGGAAGATAAGCATTTAATTTCCAGCCTTACTGCATTTCAGGCTTGAATATTGGTTCCAAAGGTAGCTGCAGACATATTTGCCTTTCTATATACCTATGTACATAAGACACACATCTATGATTACGATCTCCTGCCCTGCTTTAATAATATACTTAATTACTTTCAGGCCCCACCTCAAGCTGCCTAAATTCATCTCACAGAGAGAAGATTATTTGTTGTTGACCTTTAGCAAATAAATTGCCTGCCATCCTTAATCTGGGTGGTAAAAGCTACTGCTCCAGCCTGCTTGCAGTTCTGCATGATGCATCTGCTTCCACACAAAGTACTTCTGACAGCTATTTTCCTTCTGCCATCCCCAGTAAATGGAGTGAGTACCTGATGTAAAATGGAAAGCCAGCAGCTTTGCTGAGAGATGGGTCCCTGCTCTCCCATTGCCCCTGCTGTGACACTCATTATTTGCATATGATATTTAGAATCATAGAATCAANCTCCTGATCCAGGCCAGGATGCCATTGGCTCTGCTGCCCACCTGGGCACACTGCTGCCTCATCTTCAACTACTCTCTCCCAGCACCCCCAGGTCCCTCTCTGCCTGGCTGCTCTCCAGCCACTCTGTCCCCAGCCTGTAGCACTGCTTGGGGTTGTTGTGGCCAGAGTGCAGAACCCTGCACTTAGCCTTGTTAAATCTCATCCCATTGGCCTCTGCCTACCCATCCAGCATGTGGAGGTCCTGCTACAGAGTTCTCCTACCCTCCAACAGGTCCATACCTGCTCCTAACTTGGTATAATCTGCAAACTTACTGATGCTGGACTCATCATTTCCAACCTCTACCATACTATCTTTTAAAACACCATGGCTGATAATGGATGATAAATATACAATTGCTGTTCTTTGATCAACACAGATGCCTGCATGCATGCCTCTATGTTTACCTATAGAGAAAAGCACACATGCATGCATCCACACACCTGCAGTCACAGAAACCCTGCCTGTGCTTCACACTGTTCACATCAATAGGCTTTCCCACTAAAGCAGCATAAAACAGGATACAGATTAGGCTGGAAAGGGCAGAAGATACTTAAAAGAGAAAGAAGGATCAGGACCATTGTTCAGCTTTCCATCCAAGAAGGAGCTGCCAATGTGATCTTTCTCATGCAGAAGGGCACCGGGGGTCAGGAGTGACCAAGGATGGGTAGAACACGCAGCCCTTCACTCTTAACTGCTTTCAAACAGGAGACTTTCTGAAGGGATGCACGTGACACAAATGTCACAGCCAGACAACATCCATAACAGCAGATGTAAGACTGCAAGGATGAGAGGCATGTTGGGAGCTTTAAAAGTAATCCAGCAGCAGGAAGGAGATCCTGGAGATTCTGTGATCTCCTCCTCAGTGTGCATGCTGTGCATCTGTGCTTATGCACTTAGGCAGCTGTGAGTGTCTTTGGTGGAAGAATACAGGGCATTAAAAGCTCCCAGGATGCTTTATATACATAGGTAGGTAGATAGATAGATAGATACACACACATATGTCTATATATATGTGTAAAGATATAGATATACACATATATATACATACATATAAAGCATGTTTATACATGTATATACATGTGTATATATATCTGTATATATATATATACAGATCTATATACACAGATATATATACACAGATATATATACACAGATATATATACACAGATATATATACACAGATATATATACACAGATATATATACACAGATATATATACACAGATATATATACACAGATATATATACACAGATATATATACACAGATATATATACACAGATATATATACACAGATATATATACACAGATATATATACACAGATATATATACACAGATATATATACACAGATATATATACACAGATATATATACACAGATATATATACACAGATATATATACACAGATATATATACACAGATATATATACACATGTATATACATGTGTATATATATCTGTATATATATACACATATATATACATGTATATATGTATGCATATAGAATCATATAATCATAGANCAGAACTGTCTGTATGTTTCATCACTTTGTTGCCCTTTGAGATTTTTGGCACAGGATAGTGTGTCTGATGTGAGCTTTGAGCAGCTAAACAAAGCCAAGAAAGCAAAATACTTCAAGGGCTTCTAAATACAAGGGTGTCACCTAGAATCAATGAATTCCCTGAGCCACTGTGTGGGATTGCCTGCACTTCCCTCATGCCCTCTCTGAGCATCTTGCTCAGACAGTGGGTAGGGGCTGTTTCCTGTTCTTGCAGCCTGCTGTGCTGTCCTGAGTGCATCACCATGGCTGGTTGTGCCTTGCAGAATGAGACCATTGCAAGGGCAGATGCTGAAGGCACTCGGTGTGCTCAACCCCTTGGGAAGTTTATCCCAGAGTAGAATCCCAGACTTTGGGGAGGTCCCAGTGTATTTACATCCCTGCCACACAAGAACATTGCAGTGAGCAATTGCAATGAATGGGATACTTTGCAGGCTGCAAGATGCTCTAGAACATATTGCACACAGTCACAGGGCTCCTCGATTGCTCTGAGCCCCTTCCCCACTTCAGGAGTAAAGCAGCTTTTGATTTGCATTGGCATATTTTTGCAACCTGTGCAAATCCTGAGCAGCAATTGCAGGTTTAAAAAAAAATCAATCAATCAAAGAAATTAAATATGTGTTTCAGTGTTTCTCCTTTGCCATCTTTCAATGCTAGTACATTTTGCAGCATGATGACAAAAAAAGAAAAGCAAACAAAAAAAAAAAAAGACCAAAACAAATCAAAACTTGATGAAGACTCTGCCATTGCTGCAGCTCCCCATTCCTTTAGCTCTGGGATGAGAAACACCAAGGCTACAAGGAACCTTGGGCTTGGCTAAGCTCACAGGGGCAGAAAACCAGAAAACATTGTAGCTTGATGCTCAGATCTGCTGCCTGCCAACACCAGGGGAGCTGGTTTTAATCTTGGAGGTGCAAATTAAACCATATGGGAAGAAACAGTGGGGATAAAAAGTAAACCACACAGGTGAAACTCCTAAAAAATAAGGTGTGGGAAAGGAAAATAAAAAGGAAGGCAGACTGTACTGCCTGAGAAGAGGCTCTCCAGAGCCTTTGCTGCAACAGCTCTTAGAGGATGCCCCTGGGAAGTCCCTGAGGATGCTTGTGGGCCAACGGCAGCTTTCATGGCACTGCATCTGGGATGTTCCTCCTTCCTCTCCCTCTTTCTCACCAATTGAGTGCTTTAGGGCAGCTAATGGGTCAGGAGGAGAGGCATGATGCCTTGGCAAGCCCTTGGGGAGCTCTGCAGAGCAGAGGTGGACAAGTGAATCTCTGGACTTAACCCTTTATCTCTCCAGGTACAGCAGCCTTGTCTAGCCAAGGGCTGGCTGAGGCCATTGTTTCAAAACCATGCCAGAATGATAAAGCTGCTGCATGGCATAACTCTTGCCTGGGGCTCAGCTGCCTCCTCTGGCTGTTGGCTCTGTGTCTGGGCTGGCAGAGCAGGGGGGAGCAGGAGCTAAGAGGGACACTGCACATTCCTAGCAGGTGGAGGAGACCCAAGGGGAGTGCAGCTTGCTTTGAGAGGGGGAGAGGAAGAAGAGATAGTGGGCAGAAAATCTGGGCACCCTCACCAACGTAACCCATGCAAGGAGTGGCAAGAGAGATGGGCTGAGGCCACATCATCCCTGCAGTCATGCATGCCTTTAATTCATACCCCTCCAGATCTCCTGTGGGAGAGGGCTGGGCATGGTGAACACATCACTGGCTTACCAGTGCTGGATAATTGGGCCAAGCTCCTGCCCAGAGGCCACAGTCAAAGGGCAGGTGAAAGGGGCTAGATTTGTCCTTACCAACCTCATTGAGCATGCAGGAGGCCTGGGGGCTGCTGGCAAAGGCATCTCTGCTTGGGGCGCACCAGGAGCTTCTTCTCACACTCAGTTGCTCGCTTAGCACTGAGGCTTCAACTTTAAAACCTTAAAATCTGAGAAAAACATTTTCCCCTTTGTTTGTTGGACACGGGCTCACACAGAAGCACTGGGTGCACACCCTAGCCCAGTTTTATTATAAACATGCAAATCTGCATTACCTGGAGCTGCAGCAACATCCCAGGAAGAGGCATCAGGATGCCAGGAATGCCTGGAGCTGGAGGTACACTTGCATCTTGGGTCTCTTTCCTTAATTTATTCTTAGTGAGAGCTGGAGTTGCCTGTTTATGTAAATCACTCTGATTATTGTCATTTTACTGCAGTGCCATCTGCTTTCATGGGACTTTATTGTTCCCACCACTGTGCATGTGTGTATTTACACAGGGTGTATGGGTCAGGGATCTCCAGTTCTCTGCAGGCAGAGACTAAATAATAATCCACTGTGTAATCATCCAAGAAACTCTGAATTTGGAGACAGTGCACATCTGCACACAGAGCAGGTGAGAGACCTGAACTGTTTCAAGACAGTGACTGGAATATTTGTTAAAATGAGTATCCCAACACCTCTTGCTCATAGCAAAACCACCTCCCATAACATCAGTAGCCTGATGACAGGAATCTTTCTGCCCTGAAAGCCTTTGGGTTTGATGCTTTTAAAAGTTACTAGCAGAAAAGAAGGAGTGAGTATTCTACCTCAGTTTAGGGTGGCTTTTTCTAAAGGAAAAGCTGCTCCAGCCCAGTGAATTAGTTGGGGCAATTAATGAGGCAGGAATTATAAAATATGTAGTTATTTTATTTCCAAAAAGCCCTGCCCACAAACTCTATACAAACCACTTACATTTGGGTTCTAATTCGGTCAGGAAGATCTTCACTAGGATGCTTATGAGCAATTTATTAATTTAGGAGAACCAGAAAATTGGGGAAAAAATAGCCACAAAATGGCTCTGCCCCTCTTATAAATAGGCAACCTGGAGCCCTAGGGAAAGTCTGTTCTAGTCACAGCAGTGGAGTAGAATTCAGAGAGAGTTCCTTGGCTCTTTTCTGGCAGTGTTGGAGCTGTTTGGCATCTTGATAACCATTGAGAGGCTTCTAGACCTTCCCAGGCTGGGTGCTGGGAAAGAGGCAGATGGTCTCTGTCCTGATCCTGGTTCCTCTCAGCACAGAGGTTTGCAGAGGTGCAGGCAGAATCTCTTGCAGAGGGCACCATGTCTGTGGCACTTCTCACCATGTCATGAGGCACTTAATGCCTGATAAACCTGAGGCACTAAAGTTTGCAGACAGTTTAAGCCCAAAACANCAGAACTGCACAGGACTGCAGATGGGATCTGAGGAGAGCAGAGCCAAGGGGCAGAATCCCCTCCCTTGCCCTGCTGCCCACACTGCTCTTGCTGCAGCTGCTTGGAGCAACAGCTTCTCCCTTAATGATTTGGACCAATTGCTTTGTAATGGGCTGGCCTGAACAGTCTGTTAGAAGAGTATAGAAATGCATGTTCATATTCAGTAAATGGGCATTGCATGGATCATGTTGATCTGTGTGTGGCTCTGTCCAGGATCTCCTGCTGAAGAAGCCTTCCCAGGGAAAAGAGCTTGCTATTGGCAGCTCGTGTGAGGAAAGAGAAAACAAGTTAGGCTTTTATTCCCTCCCTGGCTTAAGGCAGAGGCTTTGGTGTTTGATGAAATTCTACACATCTCAAAATACAACTTCCTTGATGAAGAAGTTCTGGGTTATTTTTAGGCATGAGTCCTCTCTCCAGGACTACAAACAAGAGGCCAGCTGGAAAGCTGAGGGTTTAGGTTTCCTTTGGACAGCCTGTGCTTCCTGGAGAGCTGGTCCCCCAGCAGGGTGGTAGCACCAGCAGCAGCAGCAGGAGCACTGGCTGTGTGGGCACCCCACATCACAGGGATGGGGCATGGAGTCTCTCTTTGCCCCAGGGTATGGAGAAGGAGCCCCAGAGGGGCTTGGCTTGGCAGCCACATGGCAGCCCCACTAGCTGTGCTCTCTTCTGGGCTAGTGAACTGCTGCTTTCTTCCATCCCCAAGAGGACCAGGATGGAAACATCCTGATCTGATCTACTGGGACTTTTTGCTGATTTGGTTTCTTTCAGCTCCACACCATGTGCTGGAAAGGTCAGTGCTTGTCATGGGGGCTGGCATGTATCCACTAGGGCTGTGCAATCAGCCTGTGCAGCAGCTTGGACTGGTGGCTGCAGTGCTGTGGGAGAGATGGAAAGCTGTGG
Organism: Ramphastos sulfuratus; assembly: GCA_013399055.1. Classification (NCBI taxonomy): domain Eukaryota; kingdom Metazoa; phylum Chordata; class Aves; order Piciformes; family Ramphastidae; genus Ramphastos; species Ramphastos sulfuratus. The sequence continues at coordinate 27,081 of WBNM01046150.1, forward strand.
TTCCCATCTGCATCTCTCACAGTGACTATTTACAGCCTTTGCAAGAGGTTCTAGAGACTTTTGTAAAAAAAAAAATTAAAAATATTCCAAGTATTTGAATCTGGGCTGCGCCTCTGAAAAGTCACCCCTGGCACAGCTGGTGAGCAGTGCAGGAATTGCTGGGTGAAGATTTAGAGCTGAGTTTCAAGATGATAAAGCCATCCTGTAGTTGGAGATAAAGCCATCCTGTAGTTAGCATCTCTTCTGCTCTTAATATGGGTGTGTCAGCAAGTGGGGGGATGCCAAGCTCTGGACAGAGCCTGGCTTGGTAAAACCAGGGTGTGAGGGAGACTATGCCAGTGTGCCAGGTGGAAACAAGACTGTCCCTACAGCAGTACCTCCTCCCAAAGACCTCTGCCAGTTTTGGCATTCAGATGGGTACCCACAGAGGACGTTGGTGAGAGCCAAGGGATGCAATGCATTGTGGCCTGCCTTTGGGCTCCTCTGCTAATCTCGAAGCTGTGCTTTGCTCAGCCAAGCTGGGGCATGCAAGGAGATGGGTGGGAGGGAGGAGTTCCAAAAGTCCATTAAGGTGGCTCTGCTTTTACAGCCAATTAATAATGAATCACGTTTGAGCAGGCTGAAAACTGGAGGTACTGCATTGCCAGAGGAGGAAACCCCAGTGGGAGCAGGTGGCAAGGGAGCTGATTCCAGGTACTGTCAGATTTGCTGGCTTGCAAGCAGATGACATGGAGAAGTGGAGGCTCTGAATCAGTTTGGGGTTTATTTTAAGCAGGGAACAAAAGACACTGTGGAAAATTGATCCAAGATGCATGCCTGTAGCCACAGCTTTTCTCCATGTGTTTCTGTGGGGCTGCACCAGGTTATTGCCTCCAGCATGGTGCAGGTTCCAGCTCTGTATTTATCATATGGGGTGGATTAGAAGGGCTGTGGTTTGTAGGTCTGCTCTGCCCCAGTGAGGCCTCATCTGGAGTATTGTGTCCAGTTCTGGGCCCCCCAGCTCAAGAAGGACAGGAGCTGCTGGAGAGAGTCCAGCACAGAGCCACAGAGATGATTAAGGAAGTTGCACATCTTCCTTATGAGGAGAGCCTGAGGGAGCTGGGGCTGGGAGCTTGCAGAGGAGGAGACTGAGAGGTGACCTCAGTCATGTTTATAAATATGTGAGGGGTGAGTGCCAGGAGGCTGGAGCCAGGCTCTGCTGGGTGATGCCCAGTGACAGGACAAGGGGCAATGGGTGGAAGCTGAGGCATAGGAGGTTCCATGTGAACCTCAGGAAGAATTTTTTCCCTGTGAGGGTGACAGAGCACTGGAACAGGCTGCCCAGGGGGGTTATGGAGTCTCCCTCTCTGGAGACATCCAAGAACCTTCTGGATGTGTTCCTGTGTGATCTGCTCTGGGTGATGATGCTCTGGCAGGGAGGGCTGGACCAGATGAGCTTTGGAGAGGTCCCTTCCAGCTCCTGACATTCTGTGATTCTCTGATTCTACATGGCCAGATCAGCCCTATGCTGCTTGAGTGTTACACCTTCTGCTTTGAGGTTACTACCTGCCAACAACGAGCAGGATATTTGCTGTAAACCAGAGCTGGTTTCAGAGCAGGAGGCCAATTGCCAGCTGCCTCTTGGTTATCACTGGAGGGGCAGGCAGGCATGCACCAAAGCCTCTCCTGGCCTCCAGGGCAGGTGGTGTGAAAGCAAAGAGAGCTTCTCGACTCTAAACTGCCCCCTGAAATGTGCCGAGGTGACTCGCAGCAGTGAGAGCACAGGCTGGGTGAGGATGGTGCTGGCACAGCTCTCTGGCAGCCCACAGCTGGTGCAGCTCAGCCCTCTGGGAAGTGTGGTGCTCCAACCCTGGCTCCTGCAGCAGGCATGTCACACTGTGCTCCTTCTCACAGCATCTGTTTTGTCTATGGGCTAATACTTTCCATTTGGTGGATCCAAAAAAAGCACAGCCCAGCTGGGTCAGGCTCTTTTGCACCTTGACACCCTGGGGCTGCAAATATCCCCTCCTCTGGCCAAGACCTGCATCCAGTGACAGGGGAGCATGTCTGGAAACATGAGTGTGTAGTGCAGACCTGCCCTGGCACATTTGCCTTTGTTATTGCCATGTGTACTGACCCAGCAAGCAGCCTGCTCTGGCACAAGGACATCTGGCCTGGCAGGGCTGAGAGCCAGCCAAAGCAAGAGGCAGAAGATGTGAAAATCTTGGTCCCACAATGTACTGGGAAGAAGAGGGAAGGAAGAAAAATTAATACCCACCAGGTAAGTAAAAACTACAATGGGGGAGGGATGTTTGTATAAGTAGAATTAATTGCCCAGTGTGAAGGTGGCTCCGGTTTTGCTGTTTCCATGTTCAGCCTATCACAGAATCACAGAATCATAGAATCATAAGATAATAGAATCACAGAATCACAGAATCATAGAATCATAGGATAATAGAATCACAGAATCACAGAATCATAGAATCATAGGATAATAGAATCACAGAATCATAGAATCATAGAATAATAGAATCACAGAATCACANAAAAATCAGACTGTCACAGAATCACAGAATCATAGAATCATAAGATCATAGAATCACAGAATCACAGAATCATAGAATCATAGGATAATAGAATCACAGAATCACAGAATCATAGAATCATAGGATAATAGAATCACAGAATCATAGAATCATAGGATAATAGAATCACAGAATCACAGAATCATAGAATCATAAGATAATAGAATCACAGAATCACAGAATCATAGAATCATAGGATCATAGAATCATAGAAAGGTTTAGGTTGGAAAGGTCCTCAAAGCTCGTCCAGTCCCAACCCCCACCATAGGCAGGGACACTTTCCACTAGAACAGGTTGCTCAAGACCTTGAACACCTCCAGGGAGGTTGTGGAGCACAGAAGCACAGAACCAAAGAAGCTGCTGCTCTGTTCTAAAATGCAGCAAGGCTCTCACCCAAGGCTGAAATTCAGTGCACCACAGGGAATCAAGCCAGGCAGCTCTGCTGGGCCAGAAGCACCTGCTCTCCCATATGCTTCCTAAGCAGTGAAGTGGTGGCCAGGGAGGGATAGGATGGAATTTGAAGCAGGCTGCATCCCACCATGGCCCCTGCTGGGCTCCTGGGCTCTGTCTGGGCTATGTTGTCTACCCCCTACACTGACAGTGAGTTGCTGCATGTTGGCAAGCCCAAGCAATGCAAATAGGCATGTGGAAATACAGTGCATAATCAGAGCTCACACTGTGTGTATAGCTATAGATCTATAGATATCCAGATCTATACAGATCAATACACCTAGATCTGCAACGTGCTTAAATGGAGTGGGTATAAGAAACAGCTGTGAAACATTGGAGAGAGGAATCAAACACTCTACCACAACACTTTTCTTTGATTTTCCAAAGCCTGGCTACAAAACAGAGAGTCCTGTACACAGCAGTGACCTCCTCATCCATTTTTGTAAGATGCTTGGATAGTGCCAAGGTTGTGACCACACGAGCAGGCAGCAGAGTGGCACTGTGATCCTTTTAATGAGTCTCATTAGTCTGGAAAGTAAATGAGACAGTTGAGATTTACTGAGAATAGGATGGGGAGGGAAGGGGAGATGGAGGAGAGGAGAAGGAGAGGAGAAGGAGAGGAGAA
>WBNM01046150.1:30800-43804 GCA_013399055.1 Ramphastos sulfuratus
GAGAGGAGAGGAGAGGAGAGGAGAGGAGAGGAGAGGAGAGGAGAGGAGCATTTTCTGCTGACACCAGATGACAGAAGCATGCATCTGGTGTAGCCACAAATCCAGCACCATAAGCCAGTTCCTCTTAGACCAGAACAAAACAGCTGTGTGCTAAGGGGTCTGCCACATCCAGGCACAGGCTCATGTGAGCTACACTGCAGTGTAAGACACCAATCTCTCCACATTTCCCAAAGATCCTGGTCCATCTGCCTTACAGTCAGGACCTGACTCAACAAAGTGGGGCAGTTACACCCAGGGAAACCTCAGGCTCAATGGGCTTAGGTATGTGCTCAGCAGCACAGGAGCCCAGTGGACCAGGCCATTAATGCAGCAGTGGGAAACACCAAGTCTAGGGCTCATAACACTTTCAACTTGCTTAAAGATGCCATGATGTGTGTGCTGAGATGCTGAGCTAAATCAAACCTGAGGAAAGCAGGTTGTGATGCTGTGGCTGGTGTGTTAGATGGCATCATCTCCTACGTGGAGGGGGAGCTGTCAAAGCTCAGGGAGATGAATTATGCATGGATTTGAAAAGCATGCCTTACCTTCCTCTTTTCACATATACAATAGTGGCATGGCAGCAGCACTGAAGTGATAAACCTGAGTCTGGAGGGAGGAATGAATAAATCTTTATAATTGACAGGCCACAGTAATAAGAATAAATATGTGAAGAGTATATTTCTCCCTCTACCCAGTTAGAAAATGACTACATGGGAATCCTTGACAGCAACTGGGACCCATCTAAACAACTACCAAGGCAATCTACTCTGCCAGCTTCAGCATCTCCATGATTTAAGGGCTCCACCTGTAGCTGATGGTAAAGAGAACATATGCTTCCCTTTGGAAGGTTTCTTTCCTTCTTCTCTCACATTGCTCCCACTATCTTAAGCCATACTGTGTCAGAGCATCTCCCAGCTATGCCAGCATGCCTACCTCAGCAGGTCACAGAGAAAAAGCCTGGTGCACTCCCACACCCTGGAGGAGGTGAGGGATCTATCTGCAGGAGCAAAGCTGGGTTTATTCTACTGCAGGTGATCACTGTCATTAGCAGGAGAGTGGTGCAGCAGCATGTTCTCAGTAAGTTGGCTTAATACCTTTATCCATTTTCCTGCTGGAGCCCATCACTGGAATGCCAGGCAGGACAAGACATGCAGCCATGTGCCCAGGCTGGTCAAGGGAGGAACCTTCAAAGCTTTTTTTCAGCCTCAGCATGGAGGTAGCTCACACACAGAACTGTGATTCATTGCTAAAGGCTTGTACACACTTAGGCCCTGCACTGGTCTGGGCCATGCTCAGCCTCTGCTTTCTCCAAGTATGGACTTTGAAGGTTGGGCTCCCAGGAGTGGGATCATCTGCTGACAGTGCTGATTTGTCTCCTCCTGACATTATCACTCTTTTGCAGCCCACTTTGTTTCAGTTGCTGCTACAACCACACATTATCTTATCAGCACTCAATAAATGACACAGCCATCTGGAGGTGAGATAAAAGATATGAAATATAAATGCATCACTTGGGGTTTGTTTTTTTTTTTTCCTTTGTTTGGGGTGCACAAGGTGCAGAATCTATCACAGTATCTCAAAAAGTGACATAGAATCATAGAATCATAGAATGGTAAGGTTGGAAGGGACCTCAAGGATCATCTAGTTCTAACCCCCTGCCATAGGCAGGGACACCTCCCACTGGAACAGGTCACTCATTCTGGCACATGCAGCAGGTACCATACACATGTAGGGCTTGAAGATGCAGTGGTAAGAGAGGGCTGGGTGGTCATGGGTGGCCAGTTAGCAGACAGCAATGAGCAGCTGCCAGTAGATGGAGAAATAGAATCATANCAGTGACTGGTTCAAGAGGTTGGAATGCTATAAAAAGAGGGGTAAAAGAGCTGCTGAGGGAGGGAGGACCAAGAAGAGGCTCTGCCAGGGTGGCAGCATGCAGTGGCAGCCAGCTGTGCTGCTGTCACATCTGTTCCAAGCGTGAGGCCAGCTGCGAGAGGAGGGGAGGGAGGCTGCAGGGACATGTCAGTGAGCTGAGTGAGCACAAGAGTGTGGGCAGGAGATGGTCACTCTCTTGCAAACCTATCCTATTACCTCTGCAAGGCTGACAGCAAGAGGTTGCCAAGTCTTTGCAGCAAGTCCAGCTAAGCCAGGTCATTGATTCATGCTTTGCATGTAAACATTTTCCCTTCTCTGACTACGGTGGCAGCCCTGCTTTGGGGTCAATCTACACCTAGAATTCTTTGACCATCACTAGTAGCAAATAGCAACAGTATTGCTGCTTCTGTCCCTAGCAAAGACCACTTTGCCTTTATCTTCATTTGGAACTGCCTAACCACCGGGGAACACCGGGGCTTGGGTGTAATGAAAACCTCGATGCTGCCCTCTGCCAGAAATGCGGCAGCACTGGCCGTGATTCGCTCCTCCTGACTTAAGTGCTCTGTGTTCTTCCCTTGGTGCACTTCTTAACCATAAATCCTCCTCCTGGCATCTGAGCCTGCCCACGGAGGCGAGGAGATGATCCAGTTGCTTTCTGCCTTGCTGTTTCCTGTGCTAAGCACCTGACAGTGATGAATAACACACCTCAACTGCTCAGCTCTTTGTGGTGACAGCTAACTTAAGGATGGCTTAATGCAAAGAACATACAGAATCATAGAATCATAGAATGGTAAGGTTGGAAGGGACCTCAAGGATCATCCAGTTCCAACCCCCTCCCACTAGCACAGGTCACTCAAGGCCTCCTCCAACCTGGCTTTGAACACCTCCAGAGAGGGAGCAGCCACAACCTCCCTGGGCAACCTGTGCCAGTGTCTCACCACCCTCACTGCAAACAACTTCCTCCTAACATCCACTTTCAATCTCCCCTCTGCCACTTCAAACCCATTGCCCCTTGTCCTGGCATTGCAAGACCTTGTCAATAGTCCCTCCCCAGCCTTCCTGTAGCCCCCTTCAGATCCTGGAAGGCCACTCCAAGGTCTCCTGGAAGCCTTCTCTTCTCCAGGCTGCAGAGCCCCAACTCTCTCAGCCTGTCCTCACAGCAGAGCTGCTGCAGCCCTCTCAGCATCTTGGTGGCCTCCTCTGGACTGGCTCCAACACTTCCATGTCCTTCCTGTGCTGGGGGCTCCAGAACTGCACACAGGACTGCAGCTGGGGTCTGAGGAGAGCAGAGCAAAGGGGCACAATCCCCTCCCTTGCCCTGCTGCCCACACTGCTCTTGCTGCAGCCCAGCACACAGTTGCTGTCTGGGCTGCACTCACACTGCAGCCTCATCTTGAGCTTTTCATCACCCCAGACCCCCAGGGCCTGTTCCTCAGGGCTGCTCTCAGCCATTCACCACCCAGCCTGGAGCTGTGTATTTGTCTATTGCTGCCCAGGTGGGAAAAAAAAATATAAAATAAAAATTGTGCTGTTGCTGTTTGTGTTTAGTGCAATTTAAGTGGAAGAAGGCAGGGAAGAATGCACTTTTAAATGCTGATGAATCTAGTGTGCAGTGTGGCTTCCCATCACATGAAGGCCGAGTTGAGGGCAAGCCCCTGACCTATGCTGCAGGCAAGACAACCCCTCTCAGCCTGGCACAGGCCCTCCAGCTCGTGAAGCTCAGTCCCATGCAACATGGTTGTAGAATGTGCTTATGATGGTGGTGTTCCTCCCGTCCCTGTGGGGTGCAGGGCTTGTGCCATGTGGACCTCTGCCCAGGGATGGGTTTAGGGCATCAGGAGAAGTGATTGCCTTTGAAGGGATGAATTACAGCTCCTACAGACATCAGGTGTCAAAGAAATGGCTACATCCAGAGCTGGCTGTTCCCAGTACACTGTGCTCTAACAGAGCAATCAGGGAGAAAAACCAGAGTGCCCTTAGAGGGAATGCTGCCTGGCTAAGTCACCTCCCCCGAGACACTTTGGCACCCTGTTGCTCTGGCACAGCAGTGGTCTCTGCAAATGCATGGGGCACAGATTGCCAAGGGAGTTGATGAGAGTCTCCCTTCTGCTTGTACCACAACATACATCTCCTTTGCACTCCTGTGGGGGTCACCAACATGCAGTCCTTTCACCTCCCCATGATGGAGTGCTATGGCAGACCCCAGTTTGCAGGCTACCTTGTTTTGGTCCGCAGCCAGCCCACAGGTCCACGCTAAGAGGCTACTTCAGACATGATGGTGCTCTCCAGTGTGGGCTGTCAAGGCCAGCAGCCGAGGGAAGGAAACCTTCACTTGTAAAACACCACTTTTGGTGTGCAGCCACAAGCACAGGGCATCAGGATGCATTGCTTTTCAGGCAGGTGGTGCCCTTGAGAAGGTGCTGAGGTCCAGGATGAATTTTCCTGAACATTAGCTGAAGATGCCACAGATACCACTTGACTTTACAATGAGTCACTGAAACTCAGCAAAGGTGATTCTCCAGGGAAATAAAAAGAAGTAATTAAGAAAACAGAGTTATTAAAAGTGTATCCTGAGAGATCCTGTACGTGACATCTGCACTGCGTGGAGAACAGGCCTCAACCCATGCCAGGTTACATGAAGCCTGGGGAAAGCTGCAGCCACAATGTTGCCATGGTTACAGATGCACAGATCTGAGAGCAATGAGATGTCCTGCTCTGCCATAACCACGGCATACATCTTCAAGCTAGAACTATTTCACTGACACTGAAGAATGCAATTTAAAAAAGGAAGAACCCTAGAAAGTCCTTATATACCCAAGGACATAAAAGTAGACATATTGCAGAGGAGATTTTCATGTGCACATGTTGTACAGGCTGTGGGGAGGCTTAGATACTCTGTTCTTGGGCTGCAAACTGAGGTTCTTGTTATGCAGTCCTCATTCCATGCCCAAAACCTCTGCTTAAATTTGTTTATATAACCCTCTGAATTAGAGCTGCCTGCACTTTGCACACTGATGTGTGTTTGCTGCATGTGTAAGGTGTAGTTGGAATACATCACAAACCCTACTTACTAATTAGCACATAACCATACATTAGTCTCCATCAAAAGTACATTTCCTTTGCATAGAGGGTGCCAGATACAACTTTGTGAGGCCTCATCAAAGCAGAAACGAGGACTGTGTAATAACCACTTGAATGCACTTCCATAGAATCACAGAATGTCAGGGGCTGGAAGGGACCTCCAAAGCTCATCCAGTCCAACCCCCTGCCAGAGCAGGATCTCCTAGAGCAGATCACACAGGAACACATCCAGGCAGGGTTTGAATATCTCCANTGCTATTTTGCTGCCATAAATTCTAGCAATACAAGCATAAGAAACCACTGAGGGGTTTAACCTCCTAGTGTTTACTGCACATGGTAGGGAAACTGGATTTCACTGTCTGAATGCCTCCCCAGGGGCACACTGGTACCTAGATGTGTTTTTAGAGCAGTGGTAGTAAAATCCAACCTCTCTGCCCAGATTTCAGTTTTTCCTGTAAGCTCTGCAGGTAGCAAAGCAAGTCTATAGGCAAGGAGATGTTGTTTGGAAACACAGGCTGTATCTGCAGTAGGAAATAACTCACCTGAGGGCAGATCTAGAGCCAGGTCATATTAATTGCCATGAGATTCTCCCTCCTCAGGACTTAGAATCATAGAATGGTGCGGTTGGAAGGGACCTCAAAGCTCATCCAGTTCCACCCCCCTGCCATAGGCAGGGACACCTCCCACTAGTACAGGTCACTCAAGGCCTCCTCCAACCTGGCCTTGAACACCTCCAGGGAGGGAGCAGCCACAACCTCCCTGGGCAGCCTGTGCCAGTGTCTCACCACCCTCACTGTAAAGAACTTCCTCCTAACATCTAACTTGCCTGTCTTGGTCCCCAGAGAGCAAGCAGCTTTTCTGTGGGAGGGAGGAGGCTGCTCATCACTTGTCGAGCAGGGGTACACATGGGACAAGCAAATGACATACTCATACTTGTACTTTTTACACAGATGTGGCTCCTGGCTATGATTTAAGGCTTCCTGAAGGTGTGTGGATGGAGGTGCAGCAACTTCCACCAAGCCACAGTGTCCATTGCATCCCAACAGCAGTTTACTGGAGAGCTTTTGTGAGTTGAGGTTGTCCCTTAGCAGATACAACTGGATAGTTGGCTTTGCTTCTGGGAAGAGGAGGAAGATAAACAGCAGCCTTTTTGCTCACAAATTTGAGCTTGCTTTCCAGTTAAACTGAAACAGATTTGTAACTCCTAAAGTATGGATGTGAATATGCAGGCTAAAAGGTAAAATAATTCCCCTTGGGAGGAAATACCTGCAGAACAGATGCATGGTGACACTGAACAACACAAGTGGCAAACACCAAGTTGCAGTGAACTTGTTACAAGCTGTGGTCTGTAGGCAATGAAATCACTGTCAGCATTTGGCTCTGAAGGATTACAGCTGCTGAGCTGGTAACCAGAGTCAAGCATTACATAAGCCCTAATTAGGAAGGGAGTCATTTGCCTACTGATTACACCTTAGTCGTGTCACACTGACATCTTGGCTTCATTTCCCTGGAATTAAGGTGAGCAGAGTCTGTAATACCTACCATGATCTGCCTGCAAGTGTCTCAGTGTGAGCTATGCTGCATGGTGAGCCCAGGTGGCCAAGAAGGCCAATGGCATCCTGGCTGGGATTAGAAATGCTGTGTCCAGCAGGAGCAGGGAGGTGATTGTGCCCTTGGACTCAGCTCTGGTGAGGCCACAGCTCGAGTGTAGTGTTCAGTTTTGGGCACTGCAACACAAGAGAGATGTGGAGGTGCTGGAGCAGGTCCAGGGGAGGGCAACAAAGCTGGGGAAGGGCCTGGAGAATAAATCTGATGAGGAGAGACTGAGGGAGCTGGGGATGGTTAGTGTGAAACAGAGGAGGCTGAGGGCAAACCTCATTGCTGTATACAGCTACCTGAAAGGACACTGTGGAGAGGCTGCTGCTGGGCTCTGCTCACAGGTAGTTGGAGACAGAAGAAGGGGGAATGGCCTCAAGCTGAGGCTGGAGAGGTTTAGACTGGACATTAGGAAAAAGTTTTTCATGGAGAGTGGTCAGGGACTGGAATGAGCTGCCCAGGGAGGTGGTGGAGTCACCCACCCTGGATGTGTTTAAGGGTGGTTTGGATGTGGTGCTTGGGGCTATGGTTTAAGGTGGATCTTGTAGAGTAGGGTTCTAGGTTGAACTTGGTGTTCCTGAAGGGCTTTGCCAACCTGCATGGTTCTGTGATTCTGTAGCAGCTGGAATGAGTGCCAAAAATTAACTTTCAGCTACTGGGGCTCTTTCACCCTAAAATACAAGGTCTTGGAACCAGTCTTTCCTCCATGCTACCCTGTCATTTAATTGTATGGGGGATCAAGCTGCAGCTGTGCTACTCACACAGGCCCTTGCTGCTTGTATCAGCCTTGGCGCCTCTGCTGCCTGAGACATCACTTCCCACTTGAGTTGGTCACGTATCAGCAGGGGGCATTATTGTCTGTGGCTGCTTAGAGTGAGAGAGCTGCCTGAGATTCCGTGGTTTATTCTAATGAAAACTTCCTGTGAACAGATTGCTTGGTGCCTGGAGAACTAACTCAGTTTGGTGGGAAATCCTACCAGGAGTTAATGATCCTAGCATCAAAGGCACAGCTGAGAGGCTGGGACCACACCTACCATACTCACACGTTAAATATTATGGATCTGAAGAAATTATCTGTAGCATACATTTGTCCATAATACTCCTGGCAGAAGAATTTATAGCTCAGATGAGTCTTTGCACACACATCCTTTGCTAGACTATTGCCATGTCTCATAAGAATGAACAGAAGAAGAGGAATATAATTTACATCAGTTTGGATTCAGAGACACATCTCGGAGGCTGCAAATAGAAGAGTGGCATTTGGCAATTTTACTTTCATAACACAGAGTTGTTGTTTTTTTTAAAGCCCAGATCCCATTCACCTCCAAATTTTCACAATGTGTCAGCACTCAGGGTCTCTTCTCTAGGCAGATTTTTCTTTTACTGATCTTTGACTTTGGAGATAATAATAATTGTCTTCAAACACGACCTACAGCACTGCTCTGATGTGAGCTTCTGCTTGTGCTCTGTATCCCATTCATGCTGGTACAGAGCATAACAGAGAGATCTGTGTGTGCTAACACCCTGAAAAGAGAACAAAACAGAGCCTTGCATATTTTGGCCTTGAGCCTCTAAGGGGGGAGTGAATTTTAACTCAAAATCAGACTCCAAGCTGCAACATATCAGAGGGCTGCAGCAGCTCTGCTGTGAGGACAGGCTGAGAGTTGGGGCTCTGCAGCCTGGAGAAGAGAAGGCTTCCAGGAGACCTTGGAGTAGCCTTCCAGGATCTGAAGGGGGCTACAGGAAGGCTGGGGAGGGACTATTGAGAAGATCTTGCAATGCCAGGACAAGAGGCAATGGGTTTGAACTGTCAGAGGGGAGATTGAAAGTGGATGTTAGGAGGAAGTTGTTTGCAGTGAGAAGCTGGAGGGCTTCTAATGACAAGATGTGATTAGCAGGTCTCATATCCACCTCATATGGAAGAAGAGTGATTAAACACATCGCATCCTCCCTACCCTCAAGTGATCCTCCCTCTCACGTCCCCCCAGTGGCAACTGCCAGCGTTTCCCTGCCACTTCCAAATCCACTTCTGAGCTGTAGGTTGCTCAGCACAGAGAGGAAATGATCTCAGAACCTGTGTAATGTTTCTCATGGGATCCTGTTCTCCCATTTTCTGCCAGGCAGATGTCCACCTCAGCAGTAAGAAAATGTCATATGAAATGATTGCAGAGCCCCAGAAATAGCACAGCAGCATCAATCCAGTCACTGAATGACAAGAGGTACTAAGAGTGATGAATCTTTCCTACCCAGACAAGAAATGATTGATTTGAATAATTGCCCAGGCATATTCACATGACACTTGAACACAGTTACTGTCGTGATTACCAATGTCTCTCTCCCTCACAGCAAGTCTGTAACTGGCAGGGATGTCTGAGGAAATTTATGCAGCCACAAGATTTTCACACTTTCCCAGCTCTGGGTAGCTGCTAATATTTTTTGAGACAGTTTAACATATAAAGGAGCCCTCATAAATTCCTGACACATCTATTGATACCAGCTGTCACTGAATTGCTCCATTTTCCTCTCTCTTTTTTTTTAAAAATTAATTGTCACTAGTAACTACCTATTCTTTACATTGTGGATTTAGTCATGCTATCAGATTAGCATAAGTCTTTTTTGTTTTCTATTTAAGTGGAACATCTACTTGATATCCATATGTGAATCACTCTGCAATTCTGTTATGAGGGGAATTTCCTTATTTCTCAAGTCTCCCAATAGAATCATAGAATGGTAAGGTTGGAAGGGACCTCAAGGATCATCCAGTTCCAACCCCCTGCCATAGGCAGGGACACCTCCCACTAGCACAGGTCACTCAAGGCCTCGTCCAACCTGGCCTTGAACACCTCCAGGGAGGGAGCAGCCACAACCTCCCTGGGCAACCTGTGCCAGTGTCTCACCACCCTCACTGCAAAGAAGTTTGGACTAGTTCATTAAATACTTCATGACAAGGAAGAACAGTAGCACTGTAGATGACATTTACCTGAACATGCAAAAAGGTATTCATGAAATCTTAGTCAAGATTTCTATTCACAAATGCTTTGGGATAATTAACAGAGATCTCTAGCTTGGAGGGGACTGAGAGGTGACCTCAGCAATGGTTATAAAGATGTAAAGGTGAGTGCCAGGAGGCTGGAGCCAGGCTCTGCTGGGTGATGCCCAGTGACAGCCCAAGGGGCACTGGTGGAAGCTGAGGCATAGGAAGTTTCATTTAAACATGAGGAGGAATTTTTTTCCCTGTGAGGGTGACAGAGCCCTGGAACTGCTGCCCAGGGGGGTTGTGGAGTCTCCCTCTCTGGAGATATTCAAAACCCACCTGGACATGTTCCTGTGTGATCTGGTCTCAGTGCTCCTGCACTGGGGGGGGCTGGACCAGATGATCTTCCAAGGTCCTTTCCAGCCCCTGACATCCTATGACTCCATGATTGTTGAAATAAATAGTAACTTTTTATTCCAATAAATGTTAATGAAAATAATGATTGCTGTAGATAGTTAGATGTGGGTCCAGCATTCTGGAGTGTTTCTATCACAAACCTAATGAGAAATGGAGTAGATGAGATCTCTTGCAAAGGGTTTCATTAGTTATTGAAAAAAAACTCTGGGAAAATGAATCTCAGAAGCCTGATCTTTGTCTTATCAGTCCATGAGAGCTTAACAGTAAAATTCATAGAGACCATAAGAAAATTGAATTTAGAATAAGAAAGAGCACTTCTGAAAACCCTCAGATCTTGTGTGTATCTCTTATAACACAAATTAATTCGTTGGATCATTAGCGACAAAATCAGCAAGACAGAAAAAGAAGCTGGAGGAAGGAGGACTAAGTTATTAAAAATGATTTCCCAGAAATGTCTTTTCAGGGGCAAACATTTCAACAGTTAAAGTTTTACATTAATTTTCTGCACGCGTGCCCAGCAATCCAGCTGCTCTGCAAGCAGCTGATTACACACACAGACACCAGCTGATGTGGAAGATGCTACCAAACCATGAATTGTCCTTCTCATTGACTAAAAGCACTGTGTGTGGGTGTGGAAAAGGAAAGCCCCCATGAGAACACTGACTTGGGAGCAGTTTGATCTAGCAGGTGTGCTGTAATCGTCTGTGTCCATGTGCTCAGTCAAGTTAAACTCTTGTATCAGACTTCAAATATTCTCAGTGATACATTCACATAATAGTATGTAGGTTTTTTTAATAGAATCACAGACTGTCAGGGGCTGGAAGGCACCTCCAAAGCTCATCCAGTCCAACCTCTCTGCCAGAGCAGGATCTCCTANCCTGGCCCCCAGAGCACATTGCTGGCTCATGGTCACCCTCCCACCCACTAGGACCCCCAAATCCTTTTCCCCTTCACTGCCTTCCAACAGCTCAGTCCCCAACCTATCCTGCTCCCTGGGGTTGTTCTTTCCCAGGTGCCAGACTCTACACTTGCCCTCGTTGAAATTCATTCAATTTCTCCCTGCCCACCCCTCCAGCCTGTCCCAGTCTGGCTGAATGGCAGCACAGACTCTGCTGTGGCAACCACTCCACCGAGTTTGGTGTCATCAGCAAATTGCTGCCAGTGCACTCTGTGCCCTCATCCAGGTCATTGATGAATGTATTGAACAGAACTGGCCCCAGCACTGACCCCTGTGGGACCCCACTAGTCACAGCCTCCAACTAGACTCCATCCCATTGAGCACAACTCAATCCAGCTCACTGCCTGATCGCCCAGACCGTGTTTGGGGCTGCTCCAGTAAAGTCTGACCTTACCAAACCGCAGCATGTCAATGTGACCTGCTGCTGCTGCTGTAACAGTTTCCCTGGTGGGAAGCAAACTTGCACTGGTAAAGATGCCTGCCGCCTGTGAGGCTTTTCTGGCAGATTTAAGGCCATGTACTCATAAAAGGGATGTTCTCCTGTTGCTTTAGCACATATGTTCTGCGTGGAAGAGGACAAGGAGTGTGGGCAGTGCCAAGGAGGCTCGTGGGCAGAGGAAAGCTGAGGGTCAAGGAGGGATCCTGAGTGACAGGGGAAGGCGGTGGGAGGACGGTGGAGGTTGAAGCAGATTTGGGAAGAGATGAGGAGCAGGGGATGGGCAATGCACACACCTGGGAAAAGCAGAGGGATTAAGGAAACTGACAGGATGAGGATGCAAGGACTGGGCAGCCTGGGGAGAAAGGAAAACCACTGAGCTGAGGTGGGAGCAGAAGCGACGGGGGGCGGCCAGAGGGGCTGCAGTAAGAAACGCGTCAGGAAGCGCCCGGTGAGGAAATGCGCCCCCGGGCACGCACGAACTACAGCCCCGAACTACAGCCCCCAGAATGCCTTTCGCCGCGCCCCGCACTGCGCACGCGCGGCGCCCGCCGCGCTCCCCAGCACGGTGGGTCGGGGCCCGACTGCTCTCTCCTCTCCACCGCCTGGCGCCGCGGCCCCGGGCGGACAGCGCCCGTCTGTTAGGAGGTGGCGGTGCCGCCTGCCGAGGGCGGGGAGGCCTTGAGGCGGCGGTAGGGGCGGCGGGGCCGAGCCGGAGGTGGCTGTCGCTGGCGGCAGGTGAGGCGGGGCGGGGCGGCTGTGGAGCGGGGGCGGCCCGGGCCAGACCGCCGGAGGGGTTGTTCGGTGAGGCTCGGTGGCTGCCGTCTCATTTCTCAGGGGCAGGTGGGAGAAGGGGGAGGCGGGGGAGCCAGGGCGATGTTTGTCGTGGTCGGCGGCGATGGAGCGGGGAATAAGAGACGAAAAACCCCAGAGCTGGGGAGCTCCCGGCGTGAACTTGGAAACCTTCCTGCTGCTGCCGAGCCGGGGAGCAGGAGCGGTCCGAGACAGAGGGCGGGCATATGCCTGCACCGCAGAAATGCCGTCAATTAAAACTCTGATAACCTCCCTGGAGGTCAAAGATGCTGCAGATTTAAACCCCCGGAACAAGTAAAGCTGTAATTATGTTCTCCTGACAATTTTCTTTGATGGCTGAGTGCCTTGGGCGCCCCCTTAGACACCTGTCTTCAGCCGTGGAAGCTTGCTAGTCCTCGTGTATTGGGGTACGGGTGCTGAATTTATCGCATCCTGCTTCTTTAAATTAATTGTTAATTAATTAATTGTGCTGATTAAGCGTGGTGGGGAAGTTTCTCTTGTGTCAGACCCCTTCTGGAGTCCTGTGTGCAGTTCTGGAGCCCCCAGCACAGGAAGGACATGGGACTGTTGGAGTGGGTCCAGAGGAGGCCACAAAGATGCTCAGAGGGCTGCAGCAGCTCTGCTGTGAGGACAGGCTGAGAGAGTTGGGGCTGTGCAGCCTGCAGAAGAGAAGGCTTCCAGGAGACCTTGGAGTAGCCTTCCAGTATCTGAAGGGGGCTACAGGAAGGCTGGGGAGGGACTACTGAGAAGATCTTGCAATGACAGGACAAGGGGCAATGGGTTTAAACTGGCAGAGAGGAGATTTAGATTGGATGTTA
>WBNM01046150.1:44370-57511 GCA_013399055.1 Ramphastos sulfuratus
TGGAGGTGAGGAGAAAGTTCTTCATTGAGAGAGTCATTCCCCACTGGAATGGGCTGCCCAGGGAGGTGGTGGAGTCACCGTCCCTGGAGGTGTTCAAGGCACGTTTGGATGTGGCACTTGGTGCCATGGTCTGGTCTCGAGATCTGTGGTAATGGGTTGGACTTGATGATCTTTGAGGTCTCTTCCAACCTTGCTTATACTGTGATAACTGAGAAAGGCAAAGGAACATATTTGTGTTGTCACATCAGTACCATAGTTGGGTAACTATTGACCAATGCTTTTAAATGGTGCCTGCTGATTCAGGAGACTCAGTTGACTCTGGTAACAATGCAGTAAGAACTCATTGTAATAGCAATCTCCAAACACTTCAGCCCATAAACTGGCTTGTTAGATCAAGCCTTGACTTAGTTAACAACCAGGACATTTCCAGCCTAGGACAAGCTTCTCCCCTAAACGAACCTGATGGCTGTATGCTAAACATATCGACCATAAGACAGGGTGTTTATTTTGCAATGTCATTTCAAAAACAGGGTAAATACCAAATGTGTGAACTAGATGCAAGAAAACTGCTTTGCAATCTGTTTTTGTGCAGGGGTGCACTTTGAATGGTTCGTTATTGCATGGTGGCAGTTCTACTTGGAGTCTCACTTTTGTATTTTAATTAGCTGTCATCAGATCTGAGTTCAGCCTCTGACGCTTCTGAGTGTGCCCTCTAAGAACATGGTTAATGTTTTGGGACAATTTACCTGGAGCCCATTCTCTATTAAGCAATGTACACAACTGATTGACTCTACAGAAATTGCCAGTCTTTCGAATTGCATCTCACTGTGAACTTACTGAGATTTGCTTCAATCATCTGAAAATTTGGTATTCTCATACCCCTTATCCCATTTGCTTAAAAAATTGTTGCCTTAAAGTCTTCAGTAAGTTCAACTGGTTTAAACCAGTCCCTGTGACAGCAGCCCATATTCTGTTACTGTTACCCAGAGTTTTTAACAGCTTTAAGTCTGTCCTGTGCGCTGACACAGAAAAGTCTTTAGCAGTTCTTTTAAAAGATAGGTGTTTAGAGATCCTCCACTAATAAAAATATCATTCTATTCAAATAAACAGAGCCAGAGATGACTTCTCTCAGCAGAACAGCCACCTTTCTACTTAAAATTACTTTTCCATATGGAGCATATCTAGGCCATGAAGGAGCAGAGCATAGTATGAGACCCTCTTTCCTTCGCTCGCTGTGGTAGAATTCGTTCCTTCCTCCTTTGTGAGCGTACTGCCTGTTCTGACACTGCCCTGCCTTCTTTACCCTGCAACTATCTCTCTCTGGTCAGAAGGTGAGCTGTTATGTGTGAGGTCCTGGAAAAATTGTGTTTCTTTGCCCTCCAGGCGTGCAAACTCTGCCTGGTGGCATTGGCAGTGGAAAAGCAGCTGCTTACATCAGATCATGCCAGGCAGCCCTCAGCTCTGCCTGTGTTTGGAGCAAACTGTGAACAGGTTTTGGACTCGGTGTGATGAAATTTAAACTGTTGAGTTTTTGAAGCCATTGACTGGATGCAGTCTGTGTCTGGCAGGCTTCCTTTTTCATTAGCTGCCTCCCAGGAGTATTGAGCTGCACAGGTCACCTTTGCATAGATCACATTCTCCTCTGTGATGTTATTAGGTGTTTTTAAAAAGAGCTTCATCAGTCCTCTTTGAAAGAGCTGGTCTGCTCTTCTCAGAGTGCCTGCTGGTTCTTTTTAAGGAGCTCATCACTTTTCCTTCTGTTGTACACGCAGCTTCTGCATTTAGAATACAGCTTGAAGAAGGACTACAAAATAACCACCAGTCTTGAGTAAAGATTTATGTCTTTGGCTTAGCAACAACTGAACACTTCCAGTGCTTTGGACAGTATTGGTTATGAAGAACACAGGGCAAGCTAAATGCAAAGTTGAAGCTGAGGTCTTCATATACCAGTGTGTTGAGGAAGTCTTGATGACAACAGACCAAAGATCTCTTTTTCTTTCAGTGCCATTTAGAAGTTCATTAGCTTTTTAAAAGGATCTGACTACACTGTGTTCATACTATGTGCATGTATCTATATAATCTATATGCTGGTGGGAAGCAACCAGATGAAATAGCATGAAACAATTTCAGTCTCTTTTGAGAGTGTGAAAAGTAGTTGTGTGTTTGTGCACACTAGCAGTATCCTGGGGAAACTGCCACTGCATCACGTCCTTGTAGTTCATTCAGTACTAGTGTATGCAGCAGCAATGTTCTAATTTCTTTGATGTTTTATGAACAGATGGCATTTTTTTAGTAAGGTCTATTAATTCTGTGAGAATTTGATAATGGCTAACGCTGGGGAATCAGAAGAGAGTAGCAGTCAAAGTCAGGTTGCTGTCTTCTGGGCTCTCAAATGAAAGACAGCCCTCATTTGTAAGCTACTAGTGTTTTGGAAATCCTTGAAATCAAGAATATTCACTGCTGTCTTCAGCATGAATTGGGAAGTTGTTGATTGCTCTTGATTAATTGAACTGTGCTTCATGAACCAGTTACTGTATTACAGGAAAAAAAGCCCAGGGGAGTTGATTGCTTGTTGTAGGACCCAGTGCTCTGTGAATTCTCATAGGAAAGCCCATTACTCTCTGATTCCTTCTTACATTCTTCTGATTTCCTTGCCTTTCTTTGTTCCTGTCCCTTTCGCCAGGCCTTTGACTCCTATCTATTTATGTACTTTTAAGCACCTGCCTAAATGTTTGCAGCATAAAATTTAAGTACCTATTTGCACTGTGACATCAAAGGATCTCACTTCAAAATTACAACTTATCCTTTGAATAAGAAGAAAAAGAAAGTTCTTGCTTGCTGTGGTGATAAGTGCTATATAAATGCTTGTAAATAAATAGCTTTGATGTGTCGTATTTTTTTCCTAATTAAATATAATTAAATATCAAAATTAAATATCAATATTTGCACTGCGACATCAGAGGATCTCACTTCAAAATTACAACTTATCCTTTGAATAAGAAGAAAAAGGTTCTTGGTCGCTGTGGTGATAAGCGCTACATAAATGCTTGTGAATAAATAAACAGCTTTGATTTATAGTATTTCTTTTTCTAATGAAATATAATTAAATATCAAAATATAAAAAATATCAATATTTGCACTGTGACATCAGAGGATCTCACTTCAAAATTACAACTTATCCTTTGAACAAGAAGAAAAAAAAGAAGTTCTTGGTTGCTGTGGTGATAAATACTATATAAATGCTTGTAAATAAACAAACAGCTTTGATTTGTAATATTTTTGTTTTCTAATGAAATATAATTAAATATCAAAATGGGAGGACATGGCACTTAACCAGTTTTATTAAATACATATTCATATGCCTTCTGGTTTAGAGTATTTCTGCTGAGAACAATCAAATAGGAAGTGGTTTTTTATTCTTTCTATAGAAAATCAATGTTTTGCAAAATCATAGTCTAGTGTTTATAGAAAATTTTTTAGATGCCAAAGGCACTCAACTAAAAAGACAGCATCCATTTAAAGTTTAATCAGAACATATATTTTCATTTAAATGCCTTTTTTTTCTTACCTCCAGGATATAATATTGTGCTGCTGCAACATTTAAGTTCAAGTCAAAAGTGTCTGTAAATATAATTATGTTCCTGTGCAGTATCTGAAAACCCACTGGTGCACAAGAGCAAAACTTGAAAACATTGCTTACTTTTTCAAATGTGTAAATGACAGAGTAAAAAGCCATATATCCCTTGCTGAAGTGTGAGGAGGAGAACTGACTTTTTTGTAAGTGGTTTTTTTTTTCCCCCTCTGGTTCTTGATGTAAAAATAGCTTCCTCTCTGTGCTAAAGGTGGTAATTGCAAAATGGATTGGATGGAGGCAATAAACTGCTTCTCCAGAAGTGAGTAGTCATCAGTCATTGCTGAAAGAGCCTTTTTCATTAGTAATCTCTAAGGTCCCCTCCACTCACTTGCAGTTCCTAAAGCACAACTGCAGCCCAGTGCCCTACTAGTGCACTGGAGTGCTCTCCCTCACAGGTGTTTTTCACTCAGCACATAGATGCACTTTTTTTTAACAGCAAAGGAAAGTTTATAATGGAAGAGCCTTTCCTCAGGGGGAGGAAAATAGGCATTTTTAGTATGAGAAATAGTATTTTCTTAAAGGGCCAGTCTCATTTCTTGGTGGAAACTGATTTTTACACAGTGGCCTGCAGAGAGATTTCTGCAGTCCCAAACTGTGGGGTGCATCTTATGTGCTGGCACAGAGTGGATCTGCTTTCTACCACAGACAGCTTTGTATTCAAAAAACCTCTCAGCTTTCCAAAGAACTTGGAAGCACAATCATGTCATGTTAGATGTTTGGTAGAATAATGCCATCTTATTCACTGTCTTTGTTCCCTCTGTGCTTTCAGATTCATATCTATTTGCTTTACCAATTTAAAATATAGTTGACCTTTTACTTTAGCACTTTTAACTGAAAGGACAAAGCTATATGGGTTTTTTTTTCCAGTTACAGTTTTCACAGAGCAAAACAAGTATATCTGCACATAGCTGCTGAGAGAATTTTCTCAATGGGAGAGCACCATTATTGCTAGCACATAACTGCTTTTTTTTGTCACAGAATCATAAAAGTGTTTTGGTTGAAAAGGTCTGTAAGATCATCAAGTCCAGCCATTGTCTAGATCTACTAAGTCTGGTGCTAAACTATGTCTAATAGAGTGGTATCTTTGTTTTGAAGCCTTTTCTTAGGGTAGGAGGATGAAATGCAGGTTGGCATTAATGAAAGGACAAGCTGGTGAGGACAAGAGGTGGAGCTGTTAAATGTCTCCTTTTCCAGCATGGGTAGGACAAAGGATGAAACTGTGTTTATGCCAGTTTGGGGTTTTTTTTCTTCTTCAGATATTCTGCTTTTCTGTGGTGTAGTTTTGTGGGTTTGTTTGTTTTTAATTTTTTATTTTTATTTCTTTTAATGAATGAATAAGATCCAGGACCATCTGGTGGAATTTGCTGTTGTCAGGTCTGGCTTTTCTGATGTATTGCCTGTCAAGTTATATTGTATGTTCAGATGAGTTTCTTATATGATGTGCTGACAAACACTGACAGTCCTGAGATGGGAAGTTGGAAACTTGAGAGAAAGGAGAAGGGCAGGGAGAGGGCAGAGTTGGTTTTAAAAATGTAACTTTGATTGCTTTTGATTAGTGAGGTTTAATATCTGGTACTTTGATGGACTTGTCTAGCAAAGAAAGCTGAGTGAGCAAGCTGCAAACTGAGTACATCTAAGTGCACCTAAGGTACTGTAACTTAACTTAGAAGGTTTGTAGTCCACTCTAGTTTTGTTGTGAATTTTTCTTTTTTCTCTTTGACACTTAACTCTTTCTCTGTCCTCAACTCCCCATCGGTGGACACTCTCATTTAAATTGTGGCTTTCATTCCTCCTTTACTCCTCAGTCCTTCCCTTATGTTCCTCCTTAGAAAGGAGATCTCAAAACATTTCTGTTTTTTGTAGGAAAGCACCAGGTACCCATATAATCATGGTATCACAGTATACTTATCCTAATAATTCTGTAGTAAATGGGATTCATATTTTTGGCAAATTAGTATTAACCTTTGCAGACAAATCACATGTATGAAAGCAGTAAGCAACTCTGAAACAATTACAGTAAATCTTTTCTTGCTGGTTTAATACTCAGAAGCTTAGAATTGCCTGCTTGGAAAAGACCTTCAGATACTCAATTAATTAAAGCCCCTTTCTTTATGTAGAGGACCACAGTGCAATTGCATTTCCTTACACGTTGCAAAGATAATGCCCTACTTTGTAAGCCAGGATCCAAGCAAGCTGCAAACAGTTTTGTTTTGTTAATCATTTCTTCTGACATAATTTGAAGCCCAGAGTAGCTACTCAGCTGGCAACAAGAAATATTTCACAACTCGTTATCATTCTTTTTTTTTAATTGGCCAGATCAGTAAAGAAGTGATTTGCATTTGAACTTTAAAGGTTCATGATTTGTATAGCACTGGTGGAAGGCACAGTACAGATATTAGTGAATGGGCTAGAAGGAAGCCTTTTTGTAAGCAAAGATGGGATTGTACTGCAAAGGCATGTCCAGGTGTGGTCCTGGAAATAGATTCTCCCCTCTCTTCTGCTCAAAGATGTGGTGGTTAAACTGGACCTCCTGCCTAAATGTTGATAAAAGTGGAAGTTGCCATTGGATAGCAAAAGACTTTGTTCTGTGAAGGCTTGAAGCTGAAGATGGCAGTCTCCAATCTCTGGGGACTCTTGTTGCAGTTCAAGAAGAAAGCTGGAAAGCATTTACTTGCCTCTTAGCCCTGTGTTTCCTCAGCGCTGCTTCCTAATCAGGGAACTGCAAGGGTCCTTCTGTAGCTGTAGAGACATCATGCTAAACTCACCAGGCCAGTAGAGCCTGATTGTAGGGAAAAGTGTTCAGTGTTTTGCATTCTGCTCTTCTGCTGTTTCTTACTTTGTGAGTACCAGATAAGGAGATTTGTGAATCATCTATCGCCTGTGCTGTTGCAGGGGAGGGACTGTGGTGTGCGAGGGTCAGGGTTGAGGGTACAACAAGCACTTGTGGTGGTGGTGGGGTTGTTTTGGATAGAGCACTGTTCTCAGATTGAGAATGCATCAGCTCAGCTAGTGTCCCAGGTAGACTTTGGAGGAAACACCATAGGATGAATGTGACCGAGTCCTCTGCCTGTAGCATGATTGATAGAACTGCTGGGAGGTGAGACTGGTCTTCAGTCTTTGAAATACATTAAATTAACTCTGGGCAAGCTTGTTGGGGAAAGGGTAATGAAGCAGGCAAGAAATAGGATGTGTGTGCTCAGGCACATGCAGCAGGCTTAATACTCCAGGCAGCATTCCTGCAGGAAGATTGGATGGGGAGCAGCTGGGTCATGGAGCACACTACACTCTTTGTTAAAGATACCAAAGTCCACAAATGCAGTCCTGGTAATCACTTGTCTGAGCATAAAATACAACACTCAGTTTGGAAGGAGAGCAATTCCTTTGGGAGAAGCTTGTGAGAGGAGGTGGATGCAGTGCAGCATAATGCTGGCTGTGCAGGGCATTTACTAGCCAGCATCCTCTTGCAGGTTGCCTTAGTCTGTCACAGCAAAAAATTCAGCCTTTCCTAGTGGAGATTAATGAAGATCTTGACATATCTGTTCTGTTGCTTCAGAGGAGGTGGCTGCTGAATGGATCTGCAATGTGACTGACATCATGTGGTGCTTCATCTTTATTTCATGTAGCAAGGAGGTGGGAGGGTGGAGATTACTTGAAGTGCCTGGCTAGAGACAGAACATAATTTATCAGTGTTCATTTGTCTGGAGGGATACTCAGGCCATACATAATGTAGAAATGTCTTAAAAAACCAGGGAGCTGTTGTCTTTTAAAACTAGTGAGCATTCATGTCCACTGGATTAAAATCTTGTTTCTGTGACACAAATCCACTACTGTGCTTTTTGTATTTACAGTGTGGGTATAGGATAAGTTATATGTCTAATCTGAACCAGGAAAGTGTATGTAGATAGTACTGATAAAACATGTTTAGGCTGAAATACCTGGAACTGCACATGGATTTATCCAGTCAGTTCTTCTGAGATCACATTTTATGTAGATGGTCTATTCACCTGTGATCTGCAAAGGGATTTTTTGTTTTTCTATTGCAGTGAGTGTCTTATCTCTTTGTCTAATTCAAGCCTGGTGACAATATGTTACAGAGATGGGTGTCTTTCTCTTGTGGAATCTATATTTCTGTTTTCTACAGGGTACTGAAAGCAAGAGAAATGAGGCAATGTTGCCATCCTTTGTCACAGGCAGAGTGATAAATTACATGTCCTGGAAAAGGGAAAGATGTGTAAGAATGCAAATCCTTGACCCAGAAGGATATGAGCTGAAAGTGCTGATGGAGCCAGGAGTTAAGCATGTGCTTAGATTTAAGTGCAGGCATTGCTTCCACTGGGTGTATTTACCTTTCAGCACCCTGTGTGACTTGGAGGAAAAGGAAATGAGCCTCTTGCAGTCACCTGGAAGAGCAGCCTGTGAGTAGTGCAGATTTTGCTCTTCTGGGTTACTGTCATTGACTCTCTGGTATGAAGTGCTGTAGATGGACACTGTAATGGTTTGGCATTTGCTGCCTTACAGTGCATCTATGTGCTTCCCCTCCTCACTTTTCACACTGTGCCCATGCCTGCTAACCCTGAGCAGAGTAACACCTCATGTGGTACAGTGGTGTGGTGCCTCTGCCTAGAGGAGCTGATGCATTAGAAGAGACTGAGGATGCTACAAGGCAGTATTTTTTTTCTCTGTTGCAAACAGTGATTTATGTAGAATGTTTCAATAATTTGCAATCCAACCTCTTTCCCTCCTACCCAGTGTAAAAGCCTTTGGACCAAACCTGTGTATATTGGCTTACTGAGCCCACATGAGAAGGGAACCTCTTGGAAAAGTGGCTAAAGGAAGATTGAGGGGTTTTTTTCTGGCTACTGGTGGCAGAGTGCAGTAGGCAGAGTGGTCTCTTATTCTGCTTGTCCTTCAGTGGAAACACAGTTTTTGGCTGTTTTCTCCCTTCCACTTCATTTTCATGCCGTGTTTGTTGCTGCTTTGAATTTGATGGCTTGCTGAGGAAGCAATGTATGCTGTGCTCTGGGTGCTGTCCACATGCTCCAGGTTGTCTGAAGTCACCTCTCCCTTTGCTGCTGTAGTTGAGCTTGCATTCTGAGGGGAGACATTATTTGTGTGAAGAGATGGAAACGTTTTCTTTTTTGTTTTTTTTGCTGCTGAATTAGTTGCCATCCCTCTTACATCCTTCAGACTCTAAAGAAAAGATGGGGGGTGATACTTCCTCATGCTAATTTTATGCCATCTTCGTTTTCACTTGATTACCTCCTACTGGTCCCTGCAGCAATGCAGCTGGCACTGCAGTTCTTAGATCCAGCTCCTGTGTTTTAAGTGATTTTGTTTACTTCATATACTGCAGTGATGTTTCAGGCTCATGATTGCAAATTCCTTGGTGCTTCACTGGTAAATGCAGATAGTCTCCCAGTCTGGTCTGCTTTTCTCTGAAGCAGTCTTTGAAGGTTGCACATTCTTCTGCTGTACATCATTTGTGCAAGCATGTCTTCTTTTTGTTCTCTGTGTTTCTTTTCCTCCTTCACTTTATTTCAGTCCTTTTTCTTCTATATTCTTTTGGTTTGCTTTGTTTATCTTTGAGAAGAGGTGCACATGAGTTTAAGTAGGGGTGACCTCATTAATGTTTATAAATATGTAAGGTGAGTGGCAAGAGAAGGGAGCCAGGCTCTTCTTGGTGTTGGCCAATAACAGGACAAGGGGTAATGGGTGGAAGTTGAGGCATAGAAGTTCCATGTAAAGATGAGGAGAATTTTTTTCCCTGTGAGGGTGACAGACCAGGCTTCCCAGGAGAGTTGTGGAGTCTCCCTCTCTGAAGATATTCAAGACCCACCTGGATGTGTGATCTGGTCTAGGAGATGCTGCTCTAGCAGGGGGGTTGGACTAGATGATCTTTTGAGGTCCCTTCCAGCCCCTGGCATTCTGTGACTCTGTGAAGTACAGTTGGCTATTTGGATTTAACTTGGAAGCTTTCCTTAGGAATGCTTTGTAAGCAAAGAGTTCAGGAATTTGCCCCTTTATGAAACTTGCAAAGTGTTTTCATACTGACAGCTGAAAAGGTTCACTAAGTTTTTCCCATCCTGCCTGCAGCTTTGCCCTTTGACTGTTCCGTGCACCAAAGATTGCACCTGTGTGAGGCTGTGCTGGACTATTTTTACATCTGAACTGATTGACATTTCCCTCTTTCCTTTCAAAACACACATGCAAGTGTCCTCTCCCCTGGCCTTTCACTCTGCCTTGTAGAACTGAAACAGAGATCTAGGTAATTATTGACAGGTCGACTCCTCTGCACACTTGCAGCCAGGATCCCCTTCTTCAGCTGTGAGATGTTCTGAAGATGACATTTTGACATTAAAACAGGATTGCTTCATTCCTATGTGGAGATGACACATGTAGAGATTGGGATTAAAGATTTGTGATGGTTTGGGAGTTACCCACCCCCCACACTATGAAAAATCCCCCAAACTAGACTCAGGCAGCTGGAAGTTAAGGNGAGGAATAAGACTTTGCTTGATAACAAAATGGGTTTTTTTTTTCATTTGTGAAAAAGTGGGGGTTTGTACTACCTGATTAACTTGCCAAAGTTCAACTGAGAAAAAGTAATTCTCCATTAAAAATGATTTCATTTTTTTGGTTGTGAAGATTTTTGTCTTAAATGGTGTTAATTTCCTTTCAATATTTTTAGTGGTTTGCCATAACAATTCAATTACACGTGTACTTTTGCTCTTGAAAGACAGTTGGTGTGATACAATCTATGTCTTAAACTGTTGTGTAATTAGCAGGGAAAGATGTCTCTAAAGACTGATCCACCTACATCTTTGTTGCTCCAGGAGCAAAGAGGAACTGAATTCTGGGATTTGGGAGATGTTGTGTAAATTTATCATGGGCTACTTCTGTTTAAGAGAATCAGCTCTTTCTTCAGCTTAGAGCTGTGCAGATGCCAGTACCATGCTTGCCTGAAGCCAAGGATGAGTTTCCTAGTTGTGTTCTATATACTTCTTGTCTGAAGCAGGCTTCCATACAGATCTTTCTTATTCACCACGTTTAGCTCTCTGATACAATAATCAGCAGACCCTATAGTTACTACAAGATTCCTTCATCAAGTCTTGTGGCTAGCACTGAAGAATAAACTTTGTTCTTCCTTCTTGGAACTTCCTATCTTCAAAACCACCCTGATTGAAGTGTCTCTGCTATGTTATTCTCAAAGCCATGGTGAGTTTTTATTTGCTTTTGGAGCTAAAATTTCACCCATTACATTTTAGGTCCTACTTTTGCATACTCTTCTCTGAATAGCAATTACTCTTGACAGATTCCATTCACTAGAGGTGTACTGATGTGAATATGTTTTGAGAGTGGTACTCAGCTGAGAGTTTAGACCCTGATGTATTTAAGCTTAGAGACCCATGTGTAGTTTTAAGCTGTATGTGCATTTTGGATTCACTGCTTATCAATGTCTAAGCACAGTCTATAAAATACCTTGGCAAATGCCTTGAAGGAATTTGAAACTATCTGTCCCTTCCTTTGCCCTAGAAGAAAGCCCTCCATAGTTTGGATTTAAGGGTAGTCCTCTCTTTCCTAAAGAGAAATCCTTTGTATTGTCAATGATTTCCTGAATGTGATAGGAAGTCAAATGCAGTTACAAGATGACCACAGCCATTGCATGGGACACTCACTGCTGAGCTTTTGATGCACTGGGAGTGAGTTAGCTGTGAAGTGCTTTATGCCTTGGATTGCTGTTGGTTCCCTCTCTCCCAGCTGGCCACTTGTGTTGTCAATTGAGTGGGTGTTGATGATTTGTGAATTGAAATCCCTGTGCACTGCCAAGATCAGCTTCCAGTGTTTGCAGGTAACTAAGCCTTTCACCTATACCTTGGTGGACAAAAAGCCTTCTCCAGAAAAGTGTGAAACCAGTTTGGTGATGTTTTTTTGCATTGACTCACCCTATCACTCGGGCTATTCTTGCTGTAGTGAGTTTATTTCAATCTTTGAGGTGTTTCTGCCTCTTTCACAGTGGGTGGGAGGAGTGGAGGGAGTGAAGAGGAGGAGTGGAAAATAAGAGAGTGCACAAAGATTAATTTGCTGTGCAATTTCCTCTTTTGGGAGGAGGGAAAGGCAGACCTTGGAAAAAAGTTGTTATCAGACCTCTAAGCACATTCTAATAGATGCTCTGGTGTCATGCTGAGGCAGTCAGTTACTTAGCACTAAAACTACTTGACCAGATTAATTTCGAGGAGACATGAGATAGTTTCTTGTGCATTTGAATTTTCATTGCCTGTAGCTAAGTTAGAGCCTGTGGTGCTTATCACTCCTTAATGGTTTGTCCTTACCTCTGCTTCTGGCTGCTTGTTCTTTCCTATTTAGGTTGTTACTCATGTTCATGCAGAGACTTGAGAGTTAATAAAAAAGGAAGACTGGAGTTGCTCTTTCGTTCTCTTGTAGGATTATCTGGGACAGCTTCAGACACATTTCTATATGGCCTTGCAGCTTCTTGGCTTCTGACTCCCTTACAGTTGTGTCAAAGGCATAAACCTAAAGCTAGGAAGCTAGCACCTTATTGAAATGAATTTCTTTGCATCTATAAAAGCAGTGATTAATCATCTGTTAAAGCAGATTTAAATTTAAGAGCAATATGTAGTCTATACATTACAAGTAATATTTTATATCAAATTTTCAGTAGTCATGCATCAGCACTACATACCTGTATATATATTTAGCACATTGAGGTCACAAAGTCAAGTTATTACACAAAAAGTTCCCTAGTCCTTGCTTAATTTATGTGCATGTCTTTGTCCCATTGAAACACAGGGCTCTCAGTCACATGCTTGTCTTTAAGTGTTGAATATATTGAAGCAAACTGGAGAGGAGGGGGTTTATTTCAGTGTCTTTTAGGTTTTATTTTAGTGTATTTCATCACCTTGATGGTAAAGAAATGGTTATTTTGTGTAACCTTGAGTCACTTAGCAAGATGGCTGTTTTCTTGTCAGTCCTCAGCCCCTGACTTGGGGACTTTGTCCTTTCAGGGGATTCCTACATTAGTACATATGTAGATTTGAGTCTTCATTGTTACAAGAGGAGTTTTTTGTGGCTGTGACTTTGTTTTTTTTTTTCCAGGAAGAAGGATTAGCTACTTTAGCAGACTGTTCCTGTTAGCCTCCAGGGTGGATAAGGATATTGTTCTGCCATGGAGAGGATAGAGTTGGAGGCATCAAGGCAGGAGGATAATGTATGTCCTCCATCTCTGATCTCTCCAGACTTGGAATGGGTCTCACTGCCTGTAGATGATATTTAGCTATATTTTAGTCTTGCCTTTTCCTCTTTGAGAATGATGCCTGTGACAGCATGTATGTTTTGACATGCCTTATACTGGGAATTCTTTTCAAGTAAGAAGGGTCAAGACCTACTGTAACCCTCCCTGTATTTGGGTAATGCTGCAGGGCTTTTCCAATGGCTAGATGGCTTCTGTGGACAAACACCACCTCCCTGGGCAGCCCATTCCAATGCCAA
>WBNM01046150.1:58522-78951 GCA_013399055.1 Ramphastos sulfuratus
GGCTGTGTCCTCTTGTTCTGTCACTGGGTGCCTGGCAGAAGAGCCCAACCCCACCTGGCCACAACCCCCTTCAGATAGTTTACACAGCAATAAGACCTACCCTGAGCCTCCTCTGCTGCAGGCTGCACACCCCCAGCTCCCTCAGCCTCTCCTCACAGGGCTGTGCTCCAGCCCCCTCACAGCCTTGGTGCCCTTCCCTGGACATGTTCCAGCACCTCAACATCTTTCTTAAAGTCCCAGAACTGAACACAGGACTCAAGGTGTGGCCCGACCAGTGCTGAGTACAGAGGCAAATGTTGTGGTGACATAAGTGTCATCTGAGAGAGGGCAGATGATCCTACTGCCACCTAGGCACTAACAAGTAGTGGGCTGTGAGAAGCACCATGGTGAAGCTGTGGGTCTCACAGGCAATGTTTTACCCTTGGTTTCCCAGTCAGCCTAGATGAACATCATTTACTTACTGAGCTGCTCTTACGAGCGTCAAGTATCTCTGCTTTTTTCTTTTACAGGCAGTGATGCTAATTACATTTTCAGGTACACAGTTGGCATAGTGTGAGGAGAGGGAGTTGGTTTAATCTGTGTCACCCTGTCGAGGTGCCATTACTGCATAGTGTGAGGAGAGGGAGTTGGTTTAATCTGTGTCACCCTGTTGAGGTACCATTACTGCATAGTGTGAGGAGAGGGAGTTGGTTTAATCTGTGTCACCCTGTCGAGGTGCCATTTCTGCATAGTGTGAGGAGAGGGAGTTGGTTTAATCTGTGTCACCCTGTTGAGGTGCCATTACTGCATAGTGTGAGGAGAGGGAGTTGGGTTAATCTGTGTCACCCTGTCGAGGTACCATTACTGATGAAAAGTGGCAACTTGAAAGAGCACAAGTGACACCTAGCTTGAGTCAGAACAGCTACCAGAGCCATCTCCTGCCTTGGTGACTTCTGTGCCATCCATCTGAACAGGCAGACCTGCAGAAAAAGGCCAGAGTGTCCCTGCAGTGCTGCCAGGGTGCTTTCTAGTGGGCATGCAGGGATTGTTAGACTGGGTAAGTTGGCACAGGACAAATTTTGGCAATATGGTTTTCCCCGCAAGTTACATTTTTCTATGTATGAAGTATGCACATATCTGTGGAGGAGAATAAATACCTATGAATTTGTTGGGTTGGTGCAGAGACATGTAACTTGTGTGTGTGTGTAAAATGCATTTGGTTATACTCACACCTTTGTAAACCCAGCATTTACATAAAACTTGCATCCTACATCTCTTAAGCTGGGGGGTGTGTCATGCTTGGAGTGTTGAGCAAAATGAGGTTTGGCCATTGATAAACTCTCAAAAAAAACCTTTTTTTTTTTTTTTTTTTCCCACTCTCCAAGGATATCTTACTCAGGAATTTTCTGTATTTGGCTGAAGTCAAATATTTTATTATCAGGTTTGGTATTAGCTTTTTCAGAACCAAAATGCCATCCTTTGTGTGTGGAGTCCTGATCTTAGCAACCCAATGCTTCTTTTATCTCCCTGTGTATTTATCAATAGAAAGACTTGGTTTTGTCAGTTCAGGTGTGGAACTTTGTCTTCTCAAACTCGAGATGCACTTTTAATTCAAAAGCACTTCAGGAAGAACAATTTTCACCTAGAGTGTGCTACTGGGACTATAAATAATAAATGCTGTGTCTTGGAGTGATGTGTGCATCCCTGCAAAACATATATGCAAGGCAGAGATTCAGTAAATAGTGATTTGCCTGCTCTTTGGCAGTCCTAGACCAAGAAAAGATCTCTTCAGACTTCTTTGCTACCTTGAGAAGTTTTGTATGTGCTGTCTTGCTTTTGAGGAGTTCTAAAAGTGTTAGCTGTTTTTTTCTTTTGTGGTGTTTTTTGTAGAACCTACAGCTTTATGAGAGATATGAAATATTTATCAAACTCTTAGTTCTGAGCCAAGGCAGCCTATACAAACTTCATCCACTCGCAGTAGGCCAGTGGTGCTAACTCTTTCAGAGGAGCTTGAGATTGCCACAGTGCCTTGTGGTACAGCAGTAACATGTAGTTATTTCAGAGCTGCTGCATTTCTTTGGTTATTTTTATGTGTTTGATTATCATTTCTCCCTCTTTTAATCATGTGGTTTTGTCCAGTTAATTTGAAGTGTGGCAGATTAACAACAGGACCCTCTTCAGGACTGGGATTAAACTATCCAAGGTGATGTGATGCAGTTAATGGTACCTGTGAAATCTATGGATGTATTTCATTCCAGAGGCAGAGAAGAAGCTTGTTTGTAGAGAGAAGACTACACTGTAAATGTTGTACTTTCTCCTCTGTTGAAATTAAGATAGGGAGCCCACCGAGGTATCTCTGGGCTGTCAAGTCCCTACCCAGAGCTTCATGAAGGTCTGTGGAGCTCTCAGAATGCAGAAAACACAATGTCAAGGCATGTTTTGTAAAGTGAAGCCAGCTGCAAATCTAATTCCACTCCTCAGCTTTCAAAATTCAGAGGAAAAACATCCAAAGATCAAAGATCACGTTGGGTGATTCTGTGCTCCACAACCTCCCTGGAGGTGTTCAAGGCCAGGTTGGACAAGGCCTTGAGTGACCTGCACCAGTGGGAGGTGTCCCTGCCTATGGAACTCGATGATCTTTGAGGTCCCTTCCAACCTTATGATTCTATGCTAACCTGTGTAGCTGCCAGACTCTCCTAGGTGGGCTTTACATACCCTGTATCTTACCTAATTGTTTTTTTTTTTAATGAAGAATCGTTTCAACTTCTTCATTTTGGAAATGAGGATAATTCCTGCCACGAGTAAAACCCTAGGGATTCTTTTTTTTTTTTTTTTTTCCTCATGGGAAATGATTGTGCTTCATCTGAGGGTGTCTGTGTGGCA
Organism: Ramphastos sulfuratus; assembly: GCA_013399055.1. Classification (NCBI taxonomy): domain Eukaryota; kingdom Metazoa; phylum Chordata; class Aves; order Piciformes; family Ramphastidae; genus Ramphastos; species Ramphastos sulfuratus. Next base: position 61,385 of record WBNM01046150.1, read on the forward strand.
GTTGGACTAGATGACCATTGTAGGTCCATTGCAAAGTAAGTCTATTCTAGTCTATTTTAAATGTGTGTACATGTATGAACCCACTGGTGTTAGAGAGCTCTCCATCTTTTTCACTGTTCTTATTTCACCTATTAGGTCTCACTTGAAAGGAAAAAGCTTCCTAGATAGTCAGCAAGATGTATGCTGGAACTATAGAGAGAACACATTTGCAACAAGCCTTCTATTTGCTTGTGATCTGTCTGCAAGTATGTCCCTGTAGAGCTGGGATCTCACTCCTAATAATAGTGTTTCTTGATCTGACTCCCTGCCGTGTCTTTTGGTGAGAGCTGTGGGCAAAACTGGGCTGCTCTTCTGATCCTGTATGTGGATCCAGTTTCAGGACTAGAACTTGGAACGTTCCTAGTTGGTACTGCCTCCTTAGCCATCCTCAGGAAGCTGCTCAGTTCCCACAGATTCAAACTCTCCTGAGAAGATTGATCTAAAATGCTTTTGCCTCAACGACCTTCAGCTTGTATGCAGTAAACGACCCTCAGAGGCTCCTGGCTCATTCTTGTGCCTTTGTGTTTAGAAATTACTTGTTTCTACAGTAAAAGATAACTTCAGTTTGAAAATACTGTTCCTCTGAAGCAGGGCACTCACAGCCTTGTTCAATCCTGAGTCATTTGTCGACCATCACATCTGGGCAGTGGCTTCCCAGGGAATTCCTAGAAAGCATTTCAAATGCCTTTTCTTGCCCTCTAGCAAGGGACATTTTTCCCCCTTTCTCTCGTGTTGTTTCATTCTGCTGTGTGACGTGTTTGGGAGCAGTAGTGGCACTAATACTCCAAAGCAGGATTTCTGAAATGCACCCCCCCACCCCAGGCAGCTTGCTGCCTCTCTTCCGAGACATGCTCAGCTTCGTGGAACAGCACGGTGGTGTTTGTTTCGCTGTGGCTGCCCGGTGGGGATTTGCAGGAATACTGCAGCAAATCATCCTGCATGCAAGGCTGACCTCTGGGAGGCTAACAAATTGAGGTGAGCCAGCTGGAGCCGTAGGACACTGCTGGCAGACGGAGCATGCTCAGACCTGGAGCAGAAAGGTAGTTCAGGCTGCAGACAGTGCACGGGTTACTCTGCCGACAGCTGGGAGAGGCGATTTTTTCCTTTTTCTTTGTGGTGCTAGGAAAGAAGAGGACGGAAAATTGTTCATTCACCTGCAAAGCATAGCTTTGAACTGTCTTTTTTTTTTTTTTTTTTCCCCCTTTCTTCTGTGAAAGAGGCACCGGATAGCATTCCTGTCATTCAGCAGCACCAGGTACGTCTGCATGTGCTCAAACACTCAGCTACCAGTGGCAGCACTACCCTCCTCTAAAAGGGCTCAGGTACTCTGAATGACTGTTTCGTTGCTGGGTGCTATTGTAACTGTGCTCTGTTTGCTGTGCTGATCACATACGGCTCTGAATTCAGTTCTGTTGGTGCTCCTGGCTGCAGTGTATGTCAGGGGGAGAGCAGTTAGCATGCTTTTTGATACTGTCTCCTTGCCCTCTCTTCCCCTTACGCCTGCCAACTTCTCACTGAATGCCTCCTCTAGGGCTGTGTGTGTGTGGGAAGGAGGTCAGCAGTTCATTTGTCATCTCAAGTTTTTGTAGTTGTTCTTTGTTTGACTGTTGGTTTGTTTTATCACTTTTACACAAGTCTCCTGGTGAAAACATATTTATCTGGAATAAATGCTGTAGACTTGCAGAAATTTATTTCTTACTGGGCAGGTACTGCTTTAGAATCACAGACTGGTCTGGGTTGGGGGGACCTTAAATGTCATCTAGATCGAAACCCAGAATCACAGACTGGTCTGGGTTGGGAGGGACCTTAAATGTCATCTAGATCTAAACCCAGAATCACAGACTGGTCTGGGTTGGGGGGACCTTAAAGATCATCTAGTTCTAAACCCAGAATCACAGACTGGTCTGGGTTGGGGGGGACCTTAAAGATCATCTAGTTCTAAACCCAGAATCACAGACTGGTCTGGGTTGGGGAGGGACCTTAAATGTCATCTAGATCTAAACCCAGAATCACAGACTGGTCTGGGTTGGGGAGGGACCTTAAATGTCATCTAGATCTAAACCCAGAATCACAGACTGGTCTGGGTTGGGGGGGACCTTAAAGATCATCTAGTTCTAAACCCAGAATCACAGAATGTCAGGGGCTGGAAGGGACCTTGAAAGCTCATCCAGTCCACCCCCCCTGCCAGAGCACCTATACCAGATCACACAGGGATTGAGATTACTTTTTTTGTTTTTTTTTTACCCTCCTCTAAAAAGCATGCTAATGGTGAGCTCGTGGTAACCAGGGAGGGATGTTTGCTGTTCTTATTGGCTGCACTATGTTTTGAACAATTTTTACTCCTGCTTAGAATCTGCAGCACACAGGAGTGGTCTCAGCACCATGCTGATGGGAAACAGGGAGGCTGTGAATGATGCTGAGCACTAGTCCCAGTATCCAAATAACACAGGTACTCTTCCCATTGGAGAGTATAGGAAGGAAGGGTAGATAAAATACAGAGAATAACAAGTGGCAGCTAAAGCCCAAAGCCATAGTTAGAGTGGTTAAAGCTTGTTCAGTACTTTGGGATTTTGGATTGCATTCTTTCAAGTTAACTTTTGTAGCATTAGTAAATTTTCCCTTCAGCCACCCTTGCTCTGTCTTTGCTTTTGCTTCAGGTAGACCACCAAAGGCTAAACCTGCTGCTCTCTGACACCTTTTTATTTATGACAAGGGTATTTTGCTTACAGACTGAAGAGACCAGGCAAAAGGAGAGCTGTTTGACTCCTGATGATGCTGTTAATGCAAATATACTCAGGTGAACAAAGACTGGCTGGAATGAACTGTCTGTTAAGCTACCCTCTCTGTCTAGCCATGGCTGTTCTGAGTGCTTTGCATTTTCATCTTTAGGCTTAGGGCTAACTTGAGGGTGAGAGAAATACTTTTCCTCATCCTTTTTGTAATCTCTTCTTCTGTTCTCAGCTTATTCATCAGAAATGGTGAGGCACTGGCACAGGCTGCCCAGGGAGGTTGTGGCTGCTCCCGCCCTGGAGGTGTTCAAGGCCAGGTTGGACGAGGCCTTGAGTGACCTGTGCTAGTGGGAGGTGTCCCTGCCTATGGCAGGGGATTGAAACTAGATGATCCTTGAGGTCCCTTCCAACCTTACCATTCTATGATTCTAAATGTATTCTGTTCAGGAGAATTTTCTAGAGATCATGGTTAGCTTTTGTTTGGGGAAAGGGTTTCACACTCCATGTCACTCTGGGTGGAGAAGAGATCTTAGAAATGTGGACTTTAAAAACCCATGGACTATTTTTTTTTCTGTTTCCTACTTTTAACTCACTTTTGTTGCATGCTTATATGCATTGACTGCTTAGTTGGAATTTTTTTTAGCTATTCTTTTGTAGATCAAGACAGCAGTTATCAACTGCTGCTCATCAACATGAAGCTGGATTTCTTCTGTCCCAGCTCTCACAGACTCTGAAATGGAATGGAAGAAAACTTAGATTTTCTATCCATAAACACAACTGGTAGGCTTCCAGTAGCCAGCAGTATTCTCCTGCTCATGTTGGAGGTACATTTGCAGTCTCAGTCTCCTTGGTTGCAGTCTTGCACAGAAAGATTGACAGTTTTGCTTTGCTTTCCTCAGTTATGCTAAACCATTAAAAAAACTACAGATACATCTAATTTTAGTCACAACTGTCTATAATATGTGAGAGGTTGTTGAGACAGTTAGTTGTTATGTTTTTTATTTTAATTTTTATTAATAAAATGCTATTTTAAAATTCTGCTTGAGACAACAGAGCTAGGGTAGTCTTATTTTTCATATCCTTTCTTTGTGTCAGGCTTCATTAAATGTATTTGTAGCTTTAGCTGCTGGATTTTCTCCTTTCAGATCTGCTCTTTTCCTGTTTAAAAAGTCAGCACTTCTACACTTGGCTGGTTTTTTTCACAAAGAGTATGTTCCATACATCAATCATTCAGTGTATTAGCCTTTCTTTGCTGTGAAATGTATATCTCATTAAATAAATACAGTGAATAAGATGGTAAGTGCCTTTTGGGATTAACTTGCATATAGTTCTGTGAGAATCTGTGGTGGAGATGAGAGTTAAAGCCAGTTCTTGGTTTCTGAATCCTAACTCCCCCTCCTTCCAATCAGGAGAGTTGCCTTCTAGCAAATTCTGCTTTCAGCATGAATGAAGTAGGTATTTAAATCTGTGTGTGTGTGTTACAGATACAGCTTCCTTAGCTAAGCCTCTTGCATCAGGAGTGGGAGAAAGAACAGAAGACATTTTACAAGGGAAGTGTGAAATGCCATGTTTGCTTGCTTTGCTTTGCCTCTGCTGGTCCTGGAAAGCCAAGCTAGCCAGAGATGGATGCAGGCATAGGGAGTGTTAATGGGGAAGATTTCCTCAAGGAGAGAAGAGCTACTCCCACCCCACCACCACCACTGTGTTGCCATAACAAGAAGGGTCAGAGTCCCTTTCTTGCCCATGTGGCTCTACCTTATTCTCTGGCAGGAGCAGCCCCAGTCCACTTCTAGTTGTGATGCATTTCTGAGGACTGTGGAGGTAGTTCTGCTTGGCCACTGCTGCCACACCTGTCAGGCTCAGATCAGGAGCTGGTCAGCTGGGCCAGACCCAGGCTGGCCTCCATGGAGAGGCATTTCTCTCTGCAGTGGAGTGGTGCTGCTCCCTGGAAAAGTGTGTCCTCCACACTCTTTTTCCATTTTGTGAGACTTTTTAGCCTGCTGCTGGAAAAATGAGCACCGACTTGGCAAGTGCTTGGGCAGTTAGTAACAGACACTTGGCAAGGCCTAAGCAGACACTCCAGCACTTCTTACTTTGTTAATACCTGCAGGATTAGGTGGTCCCACATGTTATTCCCTCCAGTGACCCTTGTCCNTTTTATTTTAATTTTTATTAATAAAATGCTATTTTAAAATTCTGCTTGAGACAACAGAGCTAGGGTAGTCTTATTTTTCATATCCTTTCTTTGTGTCAGGCTTCATTAAATGTATTTGTAGCTTTAGCTGCTGGATTTGCTCCTTTCAGATCTGCTCTTTTCCTGTTTAAAAAGTCAGCACTTCTACACTTGGCTGGTTTTTTTCACAAAGAGTATGTTCCATACATCAATCATTCAGTGTATTAGCCTTTCTTTGCTGTGAAATGTATATCTCATTAAATAAATACAGTGAATAAGATGGTAAGTGCCTTTTGGGATTAACTTGCATATAGTTCTGTGAGAATCTGTGGTGGAGATGAGAGTTAAAGCCAGTTCTTGGTTTCTGAATCCTAACTCCCCCTCCTTCCAATCAGGAGAGTTGCCTTCTAGCAAATTCTGCTTTCAGCATGAATGAAGTAGGTATTTAAATCTGTGTGTGTGTGTTACAGATACAGCTTCCTTAGCTAAGCCTCTTGCATCAGGAGTGGGAGAAAGAACAGAAGACATTTTACAAGGGAAGTGTGAAATGCCATGTTTGCTTGCTTTGCTTTGCCTCTGCTGGTCCTGGAAAGCCAAGCTAGCCAGAGATGGATGCAGGCATAGGGAGTGTTAATGGGGAAGATTTCCTCAAGGAGAGAAGAGCTACTCCCACCCCACCACCACCACTGTGTTGCCATAACAAGAAGGGTCAGAGTCCCTTTCTTGCCCATGTGGCTCTACCTTATTCTCTGGCAGGAGCAGCCCCAGTCCACTTCTAGTTGTGATGCATTTCTGAGGACTGTGGAGGTAGTTCTGCTTGGCCACTGCTGCCACACCTGTCAGGCTCAGATCAGGAGCTGGTCAGCTGGGCCAGACCCAGGCTGGCCTCCATGGAGAGGCATTTCTCTCTGCAGTGGAGTGGTGCTGCTCCCTGGAAAAGTGTGTCCTCCACACTCTTTTTCCATTTTGTGAGACTTTTTAGCCTGCTGCTGGAAAAATGAGCACCGACTTGGCAAGTGCTTGGGCAGTTAGTAACAGACACTTGGCAAGGCCTAAGCAGACACTCCAGCACTTCTTACTTTGTTAATACCTGCAGGATTAGGTGGTCCCACATGTTATTCCCTCCAGTGACCCTTGTCCTCCATTATCATGCTCTTGATTTTTTTTTTTTTTTCTTTTGGGCTTTCAAGGTCCTGTGCAGCTAAGGAATTGGCTGGATGGTTACACTCAAAGGGCTGACAACAGCTCACTCTGAGTGGAGACCAGTGATGAGTGGCATTCCTCAGGGGTTGGTATTGGGGCTGGCTCCATTCAATGGTTTTTGTTGGTGATGTGGGCAGTAGGATTGAGCATACCCTCAGTAAGTTTGCTAATGACATCAAGCTGTGTGGTGCAATCAGCATGCTGAAGGGAAGGGATGGCATCCAAAGGAGCATTGACTGTCTTGGAAGGTGGCCCTGTACAAACATCATGAAGTTCAACAAGTCCTCAAGGTGCAGGGTCCTGCACCTGGGCTAGGACAGTCCCAGGCACAAGTACAGACTGGGCAATGAGTGAATTGAGAGCAGCCCTGCAGAGGAGGACTCAGGGTGCTGATGAAAAGCTAAATGAGTCAGCAGTGTATGCTTGCAGCACAGCCAGTTGCATCCTGGGCTCAGTCAAAACGTGTGTGACCAGCAGGTCCGGGAAGATGATTCTGCCTCTCTTCTCTGCTCTTGTGAGTCCTCATCTTGAATATTGTATTCACCTCTGGGGCTCCCAGCATAAAAAAAAGACATGGATCTGCTTGAGCAGGTGCAGAAGAGGGCCATGGAGATGACTGGGGAGCTGGAGAGCCTCCTCTCTGAGGACAGGCTGAGAAAACTCGAGTTGTTCAGCCCAGAGAAGAGAAGGTTCCAGGAAGACCTTAGAGTGGCCTTTTAGTACCTAAAGGGAGCTTACAGGGATGGAAGGGAGGATGGGAGGGAGGAAGGGAGGGAGAGAAAGAACAACTCCTCATCAGAGTATGCAGTGATGAGGAGAAATGGGTTTACTCTGAGAATAGGTTTAGATTAGATATTAGGGGGAAATGCTTTACTGTGAGGGTGATGAGACACTGAAACAAGTTGCCCAGAGAAGTTGTGGATGTCCCACCCCTGGCAGTGTGCAAAGCTAGGCTGGATGGGGCTTTGAGCAACCTGGTGTAGTGGATGGTGTCCATGCCTGTGGCAGGGAGGTTGAAGCTAGATAATCTGTAAGGTCTCTCCCAACCCCAACCATTCCACAATTCTGTGTCTTTTTTGTTGGTGCTGTTTTTTCATTGTGTGGACTTTGTAGGCTTTTTTTAATAGCTTTCAACTAGTGATTCATCCTACCCTAGCTTCACAACTAAAAAGAACAACAGAACTCATCTCCTAAATGAATCCAAACAGTTCCTTATGCCAGCTCTGTCTATTAGTAGAAATTCATCTCTCCCATCTCACCCACTCTGATCTCTTCAATTTGTTAAAAAGAGGAACAGTGTCTCCATCTATGCTTCCTGTTGCTTTCCTGCTTCCTGATGATGCCCAGGGATGAGCTGCCCAGGGAGGTGGTGGAGTCACCCAGCCTGGATGTGTTTAAAGGTCGTTTGGGTGTGGTGCTTAGGGCTACGGTTTAAGGTGAATCTTGTAGAGTAGGGTTGTAGGTTGGACTTGGTGATCCTGAGGGGCTTTGCCAGCCTGGGTGGTTCTGTGATGTTTAAAAGATCAGATGACCAGCAGCTGACAGGTAGAAGGTGCTACTATGTCCAGACTTTCATGACTAGTCAGCACTACTTAGAGAAGCAGTAGGTGGCTGAGAGGGTGAAGCTGTGACTCTTTTGCTGGGTGAGTGGGCATGGGAGAAGAGAATGTGGTAAGTTCTTCATGCTTATGATCTGGTTTGGAAAAATTGAGTCCCTGCCACACACTTATAGCCCCTGGAGCAGCATCCATTGTGGCTGAGCTGCAAGCCTCAGCATATGCTCTCATTTCCAGTGCAGTCATGAGCTGCCCCTACACCAGTGTGTGTGTTGGGCTCCCCATCCCTGAGTGTGCAGCACTGTAAGTCAGCTGCCCCACTGCCCTGTCAGCACTGGCATCATTCTCAGCCAGGGAAATCTGCTGCTTTCCCTTTCATGAGTCCACTCCTCTGCTGCAGGCCTGTTGGGAGTCCCTCTCATTCCTGTTCTGATCAGGAGTCCTCAAGTGCATGTCCTGTCCCCTCCCAAGGGGCATGGGTGCCCTCTGCCAGCTTGGCAGTGAGAAGCTCTGTGCTGCTTTTGCATACATGTCTCTTCTGGCTAGGGTCTGGTCTATCAGCTGTCACATCTCCTCTTGCTGAAGGATGGTGGGTTAGCATTTCAAAGCAGGGAGTAAAAAAACGTCAGTCCCTGTGATTGCCTTGGTAACTGGGACACATTGCCGATGTGCAGCAAAGCTGTGGTTATCCCAGTGTCACTGGGAAATGAGAGGGTGGATGAGTGTGGCAGGCATGGGGAGGAGGCAGTCTGTGGGCAACGGGAGGTGTGAGTGGCCTAGATGCTGACCTGTATGTAGAAGGAAAAGAGAAGGACCCTTCTTTTAAAGTGAACAGCAGTGTGTCCAGCCTGCCACTTCTGCAAGGACTTTTCAGTTCTTAAGATGTTCTTTCTTCACACCATGGGAGGGGAGTGGCAGATCTTTTACCCATTTTGTGAGGGGGGGGTCAGTATGAAGCTTTCTTTTATGGTGAAGTAGCTCTCTTGAGGTAGAAAACTACGTTTTCATACACAAAACTTCTACTTTTTCTTCTCCAAAAGGGTAGAAATAAAAATGAGTAAGGAAGCCTTCCTATAGGGCAGCTCCCAGTGCTGTTTCCTTTTATTTTTTTTTTATAGTTGAGGAGATGCTCTGGCACTCTTTTTTTTTTCCTTCTTTTTCCTCATTCCCTGGAAGGGGGGGGTGGGGGGAAACACTGAAAAGAAAAAAGCCTAAACTCTGTGGAACAGTCCATAAAAAGTGATTTGTGGCAGAGCTGTAAACCTGATGTTTAAATGGTTCCTTTATCTTTCACAGGTCTTTGCTCTGGCCATGTCAAGGAGTGTTAATGATGTCTTCCCTCTCCACTGCATTCGCCACCTGTCCTCCTGCTAGGCCGTGAGTACAGAATGAACATAGCAGCTGTGTTGAATGCCCTGCTGGTGTGCGTGCTGGCCGCCGTGCTGTGGCAGTACACGAAGCTGCGCGAACATGTCTTTGTGATCGAAGAGGAGCTGGTCCTCACACGCCAGTCGCAGGAACTTTCTCAGGTTCAGCTTGACTACCATGCAGCTCTGCAGGCACTGCTGGAGGACGGAACCAGAATGGTGTGCACTGGCAGGATGCACACCGACCGCGTCTGCCGCTTCCAGTCCCTCTGCTACTCCACCGAGGCTGAAGAGTTTGTCTACTTCCACAGCAACTCCTCGGTCATGCTGCCCAACCTGGGCTCCCGAAGGTTCCAGCCGGCCCTGCTTGACCTCTCCTCGGTGGAAGATCACAACACCCAGTACTTCAACTTTGTGGAGCTGCCAGCTGCTGCCCTGAAATTTATGCCAAAGCCAGTCTTTGTGCCTGATGTGGCACTCATTGCTAACAGGTTCAACCCAGACAACCTGATGCATGTCTTTCATGACGACCTTCTCCCCATTTACTACACCATGCAGCAGTTCTCTGATCTAGATATGGAGGCACGGCTCTTCTTCATGGAAGGGTGGAGTGAAGGTGTTCACTTTGACCTCTACAAGTTACTGAGTAACAAGCAGCCGCTCCTCAGGGAGCAGCTTAAAACCCTGGGCAGGCTCCTCTGCTTTACCAAATCGTATGTGGGACTGTCCAAAATCACCACCTGGTACCAGTATGGGTTTGTCCAGCCACAAGGGCCAAAGGCTAACATTTTGGTTTCTGGTAACGAGATCAGGCAGTTCACCAAATTCATGATGCAGAAGCTGAACATCAGCTTGGAGGAAGGCTCCAGTGAGGAGTACATCGTAGTGTTCAGTCGAACAATCAACAGACTTATCCTAAATGAGGCAGAACTAATACTGGCCCTGGCTCAGGAGTTCCAGATGAAAACTATTTCTGTCTCTCTGGAGGAGCATTCCTTCTCTGACATTGTCCGCCTGATCAGCAATGCCTCCATGCTGGTCAGCATGCATGGGGCCCAATTAGTCACATCTCTCTTCCTGCCAAGGGGCGCCACGGTGGTGGAGCTTTTTCCTTACGCTATCAACCCTGAACACTATACCCCTTACAAAACCCTGACAACCCTTCCTGGCATGGACTTGCAGTACATTGCCTGGCAGAACACCGACAGGGAAGACACAGTTACCTACCCGGACAGGCCTTGGGATCAGGGTGGGATTGCTCACCTGGACAAAGCCGAGCAAGAGCGCATCATTAAGAACACGGAGGTGCCACGGCACCTCTGCTGCCGCAACCCCGAGTGGCTGTTCCGTGCCTACCAGGACACCAAAGTGAACATCCCCTCTCTCATCCACCTGATCAGGCAGACTGTGAAGTCCAAGCCTGTGCTGAAGAAGCAGAAGTGGTCTGGTAGCCTCTATCCTGGCAAAGTCAGGGACGCCAAGTGTCAAGCCTCTGTCCAGGGCACAAGCGAAGCTAAACTGGCTGTGTCCTGGCAGATCCCCTGGAACCTGAAATATCTCAAGGTCAGAGAAGTGAAATACGAAGTCTGGATACAAGAGCAAGGGGAAAACACTTACATGCCTTATATACTGTCCCATCAGAATCACACCTTCTCAGAAAACATTAAGCCCTTCACAATATACCTGGTGTGGATACGCTGCATCTTCAACAAAAATCTCCTGGGACCTTTTGCAGATGTGCTCCTGTGTAGTACATAACCTCTCACAGTACCTGTACAGCTCTGCCCTGCTCTCCACTCCATCTGTGGTTTAAAACTTGTCTTGTAGTTCGTAGAGGGCTGAAGAGGACTAGTCTGTACCAGTGCCTAAGTGTCCATTTTACTGCCTTCCACGTGTATTTAAATGGTATTTATTTCCTGTGAGTGTTTCTTATAAAACAATAAATAAATAAACCTCTGTGTTCTTCAGAGTAACTTCCAGAGGTTAAATTACATGCTTAATACATGTAATTGAAGCAGGATGGAAGTGAGTTGTGTGTCCCTTGGTCATGATTTACATCAGTTTCTGTAGTGTGGGTGAGTATTTCAGCAGTGTTCAACCACAGTTAATTCCATGGCTAAGTGGGCAGCTCTCATCAGCTTTTCCATTCTAAGCTGTATTTGTTGTTTTTTTTTCCCCAACAACTCTGATTGTAATTTTGAGTTCAAGATTTGGTACGAGAGCCTTCATTAAACTGCTGCAAACCTCCTCAGTATTTGTTTACTTTTTATTATCTGTCAGAATCTTTTATTGTGGTTGATTTGCTGCTGTCATAAAATGTGTATAGGAGTAGTATTTGATTTTTCATATTTTGGCTGAAGAGAATGACAGCTTCATGTTTAAAAAGACATTTCACTGTGCACCCCAATAGCAGGCAGGAGGGAGAAGGGACAGACTGGATGAAAGAATTTGTGTGTTTTAAGAAGATTTCATTCTGAGTTCTGTACAGATCTGTGGGAAAGAAAGGAGATGTTTTGGAGCAGGTGATGAGGGTAAGACTGCACATTCAGCAGTCTGCTCAAGAAAATCCTTTGCTTTGGTGTTTGGTCAGAATAATACATTGATAATGGCTGCTCACACAATCATAGAATCAACCAGGTTGGAAGAGACCTCCAAGTCCTTCAGGCCTTGCTAGTGGTGCTCTTTGTTTTCTGACTATAGCACACAAGGCAGTGGGGCCTCAACTGCCTCATCTTTCATATGGTTCCTGAAACATAGAGGATAGGATCAACCAGGGTGGAAGAGACCTCCAAGCTCAGCCAGCCCNTAGTGGTAGGGGCAGGCAGTCATGGGCTAGCTGTGACTCAGACTGGTCACCTGGCACAGGTTTTACACCTCCAGAAAGTGACTGGAGATATTTAATCGAAATATTTGGGTTTGCATAGTTCAAATTGAGGTTTTTCTGTCCCTTCCTCTCTCTATCCCTAATTCCCCTCTACAGATCCTTTTTTTTTTTTTTTTTTTAAGAACAACAACTTGAGAATTTTAAAAGCTGCTGTGAAGATAAGAAAAAAAATTAAAAGAACAAACCCTTTGAAAGACAGCTAAGGAAATACATTTGCATGGGAAACTGGACCATTTCTTAAGAGATTTTGGTGAGAAATATTGAAAAGTGCCTTTTTTTGGCACCATCTCCTGAGTCTCTAAACACATTACTCGACACAAACATGTGACAGGAATACTTTTTGAAGCTGTGTATTGATTCCGCCCCCCCCCCCAATTCCGGGGGGGGGGCCACATTTTTGCTCCAGTCTCTAAGGCTCTGCATGCCCACCACTCTGAGAGTTGTAGGTGGTTTGGCCTCAGACGTCAGTGCCTGACAAGACCCAAATTAAATTGCAACACTTAAGAAATGGTTTATTTTAAGGCTCTGTGCTTGGTGTAGTTGTCTCTTGGACAGAGCCACATTTATAGAATCATAGAATGGTAAGGTTGGAAGGGACCTCAAAGATCATCCAGTTCCAACTCCCTGCCATAGGCAGGGACACCTCCCACTAGTACAGGTCACTCAAGGCCTCCTCCAACCTGGCCTTGAACACCTCCAGGGAGGGAGCAGCCACAACCTCCCTGGGCAACCTGTGCCAGTGTCTCACCACCCTCACTGCAAACAACTTCCTCCTAACATCCACTTTCAATCTCCCCTCTGCCACTTCAAACCCATTGCCCCTTGTCCTGGCATTGCAAGACCTTGTCAATAGTCCCTCCCCAGCCTTCCTGTAGCCCCCTTCAGATCCTGGAAGGCCACTCCAAGGTCTCCTGGAAGCCTTCTCTTCTCCAGGCTGCAGAGCCCCAACTCTCTCAGCCTGTCCTCACAGCAGAGCTGCTGCAGCCCTCTCAGCATCTTGGTGGCCTCCTCTGGACTGGCTCCAACACTTCCATGTCCTTCCTGTGCTGGGGGCTCCAGAACTGCACACAGGACTGCAGCTGGGGTCTGAGGAGAGCAGAGCAAAGGGGCACAATCCCCTCCCTTGCCCTGCTGCCCACACTGCTCTTGCTGCAGCCCAGCACACAGTTGCTGTCTGGGCTGCACTCACACTGCAGCCTCATCTTGAGCTTTTCCTCACCCCAGACCCCCAGGGCCTTTTCCTCAGGGCTGCTCTCAGCCATTCCCCACCCAGCCTGGAGCTGTGCTCAGGATTGTGCCTACCCAGGTGCAGGACCTTGCACTTGGCCTTGTTGAATGTCATGAGGTTGGCCTGGGCACAGCTCTGCAGCCTGTCCAGGTCCCTCTGGATGGATCCCTGCCCTCTTTACTGCAGGTGAGCTGGCAGAAGCTCTGACCCAAGCCTTTAACCTCTTTAGGGCAGAAATTGGTCCATCTGCACAGCAAGGACTTTGTGCTTTCAAGGATCCTTGGGTGAAAGGAACTCTAAGCACAACGTAATTTAATGTATATTAAGCCAAACCAGTGTCTTTATTGCTGTACCTCAGCTGCTGAGCTGTGTAGAGGACTTACTGCTGCAATGCTTTTGCTTCTGGTGCCTGTGTGCTCTGAGGCAGGGTAGGTTGAGAGGATAAAAGAGCACTTAATTCCTCCCTGCTGGACTTGGGGCTGGCACACTGCTGGCATGACTCTCAATGTGATGACTGACAGTCCATCTGTGCTGTGGGTGGTATGAGAAGCATCACCATCTGCATGTGTGTGAGGCACATCATCATCCTTATGTAAGGATGCCACCTTCCCCAGCACATCCCCCCGAGGGCAGCTTGAGCCAAGCCCTTCACTAGCATGGGGCTGGCTGCACTGCACCAAGCTGGTGTGAATTTACACCAGCTGAGGGCCCAGCCTTCCTTGTCACCTTCTCAAATCATTCCTTCAGAACCTGCTGATCACTACATTAATTGTTGGCACGTTTGAAAACCAAGCAGCCTCCTGTTTGCTTGAAATCACTTGGCAGCAATCATCACCTTGAACTGCTGCTTGGTGCTGCCGTTTGTGCTGACTGTCCAGCTCGACTGAGCTTCCCTTTGGTGGGTGTTTATTCAGACAGCTCACTGCAACTGCCTGCTTTACCTTCGGGCTTAGCTGTGTCCCTGTAGGCATCATGCAGCATCCACAGCATCCCTGTGTTTTGCCACCACCACATGGGCATGGCATTGACCCTGCAGGGTGGCTTGGACAGCCTCTTCACCTGCTTCACTCTCACCTTTTGGTGAGTGAGGCTCATTTCTGCTTCTACTTAGTTTATTATGCTTAATTAGCCTTCCAGTATCTGAAGGGGGTTACAGGAAGGCTGGGGAGGGACTATTGACAAGGTCTTGCAATGACAGGATAAGGGGCAATGGGTTTGAACTGGCAGAGGAGAGATTGAAACTGGATGTTAGGAGGAAGTTGTTTGCAGTGAGGGTGGTGAGACACTGGCACAGGTTGCCCAGGGAGGTTGTGGCTGCTCCCTCCCTGGAGGTGTTCAAGGCCGGGTTGGACGAGGCCTTGAGTGAGTGACCTGTGCTAGTGGGAGGTGTCCCTGCCTATGGCAGGGGGTTGGAACTAGATAATCATTGAGGTCCCTTCCAACCTTCCCATTCTATGATTCTAATACTTACTTACCCAGCCACATGGATCCCCACCACATTAGACTCACAAACTGACAGTGTGTTTGAATAGCTTTTGTTCACTTCCATTTAAAGAGCTTAAATAACCACACTTGTACCTCTAGCAGGAGTGCCCACCTGATGTGCATCTGCTGGTACCCCCAGCCCAGCTCTCCAGATGTTTTGGAGCTTAGTGCACAGTGTCTGCCCTAGCACCTTGCCTACTGCCAGCCACGGTGCTGCAGCACACCAAGTGATGATGCTCTGGGCTGCTGCACTGAGTTCCTTCAGACTAGGCACTGCCAGGAGCAGGCTGCCCAGCAGTCACTTGGAGGCAGCTCAAACCACACAAGGGTGTAGTGGCAGGGCTGCCAAAGAAAGCTCTGCTGCCAGTGGGCTCACTCTGCTTTCCTGTTACCTGAGCTGTGTCTGTGGAGACACAGGGGCAAGGGAAAGGGCAGGGGTCTGGCACACAGGGGTGGTTTTCACTGGGCATCCCCTGCAAAGCTCTGTGGGCCACTTTCTCCCTGAACAGTTTTCTCCTCAGTTAACTCAATGTGATGGTTCCAGCTGGTCCTAAGTCATTGTAATTTTCCTGTTTCTCACTGGCTGTCAGACTCATGGCCAGGCTTCTGCCAGCTCCCATTAGCTGCCCCTCTGGTGCCAGCAGAGCAGCAGTAACCAGGGGAAGGACCAGGGAGGCTGGTCTTTGATCACATTGGGTGATTCTGTGCTCCACAACCTCCCTGGGCAGCCTGTGCCAGTGTCTCACCACCTCACTGCAAACCACTTCCTCCTGACATCCAGTCTAAATCTCCCCTCTGCCTGTTTAAACCCACTGCCCCTTGTCTTGTCATGATCCCCCAGGAGAGGCTGATAAATTCTGTTTTGGAATTCCAATTGCCCACAGATGCTGTGGATAAGAGAGGTGCATCTGCCCAGGCTGTGATCAGCTGCCACTTGTGCTCAGAGGGTACTGTCATTTTAAGAGACTAATATGATTTAGTGGTATTGTTTTCATAGAGGGCAGAAGAAAACAAATCATTGATTCTCTACTCACAAAGAAATAGCTTTGCAGCCTCCCTGTCATACCAGCAATGATTTTTCAATACAAAATGATTTTTAAAAAGGGGATGAGGACAGAGCATGGCACTTTTGAGCACCCTCAGCAGCCCATTTTATTACCCTAGGAATACACCATTTGCCTTACAGAATTGTGTGAGGGCAAAGTCTGACCTTGTGCCATTTCCCTTGCTGGCTCCTGCACTGCTCACTGTAACTTACTGCAGCACCCAGCAGCCCTTCAGACAAATGTGTTACCTGCTGAGCAATGGTGTGAGAGTGCCAGAGGAGTCAGCAACACCAGTGCCAGCATGGCTGCAATCTGTTGCTTTAGAGCAAACTGCATCTTGGAGGAGCCTCTGTTTGTCCCATCCCAAATGTGTCCTTTGTCATGGGAGCCTCCCTGCCCAAGCTGGATATAGACATGCTGCAGTGGGAGCTTGCTGGGGAGACAGAGCAGGCAGGAGGTGAAAGCACTTCACCTGACTGACACAGGCATGGCCTAAGCCACTTTCTGGCATCAGCCAGGAAATCTACGAGGAGGGAAATTGAATTTCAGCCTCCTCAGTAGCAAGCTGGAGTCCTAATCATTAACCAGACCTGGACAGGCTGCAGAGGTGGGCACAAGCCAACCTCAGGAAGTTCAACAAGAACAAGTGCAAGGTCCTGCAGCTAGGTCAAGGCAATCCCAAGCACCAATATAGGCTGGGCAGTGCCTGGCTGGAGAGCAGCCCTGAGGAGAGGGACTTGGGGGTGCTGCTGGACAAGAAGCTCAATATGAGCTGTCAGTGAGTTCTGGCAGCCCAGAGAGCANCCTCAGAAACTGAAATTTTGCAGAGTAACTGCTGCAGACCTGGTTGCAGCACATGGCAGGAGACACCTCTCTCCCCAAGATGATTAAAATCTGATTTATGAGACATGGTGGACAGATGGCATCTGTTTTTTGCAGTCAGTGAGTGGTGCCTACAGAATAAGAAGCAAACTTCAAGGCCAAAGCTCTGCAAAGACAGAGAAATTACTTTATTGGCCATATCCATGCAGGTACCCACATCAACACCTTTGCTCCCACCATGCCAGGGCTTGAATCCACCAGCCCAGCAGATACTTGGTTTACCTCTTAGCACCCAAACATTCTGTATTTCCCAGACCTTCCACTGCCCCACATCCTCTAAACCTCATGAGAGGGCAGGCAAAGAGGTGGGCAAAAGCAAGTAAAATAGACAGTGCCTGGCTGCTTTGCAGAGCATGCAGGAGGCAGCATCAGCATGCAGTGTGCAGGGAAGTGATACCACTGCAGCACAAAAAGGCAGTCTGCACCAAGAGCAAGCAAATTGCTTTGTGAAGATGAGACCTTGTAGAAAGACATGTTTAAAAGCATCATCTGAGGGGAGAGGTAGGGAAGGCCTGAGCAGCTTCCTTCTCTGCACAGCCTGAGCCAGGCTGGAGAAGATTAGGCTGCAAGGGAATTAATGATGCTGTAGCAGCTTGAAATTTGCCAGTCCAGAGAGGAAGCTTTTCAGAGTCCCCTGGCAGGAGCAGGGGAAGGAGAGTCTGCCCAGCCACTGCCACCCACTGGAAAGAGCACTCACAGACCAGCATCCACAGCACCAGTCAAATCAGTGTGTTTCAGTGGTCCTGGCACCCCAAATCCCTCTTGTGAAGCTTGAAAAACTGAGCCTGTGGGTGAAAGACCTCAGAAGCTCAGAAACACAGCCCCTCTGCCACTGCAGGAATGTTCCCTTTCCCCCAGGCTCCAATCTTCTTTCCCCTGACTGCCTTAGCTGACAGTTAATGACCAGTCCAGAGATAACTGCTGGAGGAGCCACAAAGGATCCATGAGCTGTTAATCACAGAATATCAGGGGCTG
>WBNM01046151.1:1655-11975 GCA_013399055.1 Ramphastos sulfuratus
ACCTGTACTAGTGGGAGGTGTCCCTGCCTATGGCAGGGGGTTGGAACTAGATGATCCTTGAGGTCCCTTCCAACCTTACCATTCTATGATTCTATGATCTTGAAAGCAGGAGTCTTCAAGTTTAATGACTTTAGGATGAATAATGAACTACTTTAAAACACCCATAGGTGTCCTGCTAGATAGAAATAATGGAATTTGAGATGCTAGCACATTGTCCACAGCAGCATGCCACAGATGTGCAGTCCTTAACTAATGGAATAACCTGAATCTCAAGCTCATGCTCTGAAGGACCTTCTTTCCCCACATTTCATGGGGCTGTAGTGCTGTTCAGCTGTCAGAAATGAGATGCACACGAGAGCTGACATAAAATATGTGAACTGATAAAAATTAAAATAAGTACATCCACTAAACTGATTCCATTCCTTTCCATTACAACTGCACGAGATGGAGTTCAGATTTGCAGGTAGGCATTGATATGATCAAACTAAAAAGTGTCTGCTCCAATTAGAAAAAATTAAATGGTTCTAACATCCACCCAATGTTAATTTGGCAAAATAACAAACCTTAATGTTCATGAATGTGGGGCTGTGTTAGGTTGGTGGTTAAGTGTGTTGCTTCTTTTATGCTGTAATTTTGTGCTCTTAGGAATTTGCTCGCGTTAGTTAATACTGCTTCACACGCCTGTTCTGTCTTCAGGTGCATGCATATTCCAGTTATATTTGAGTTCCAAATAACTACAAGTATGTAAATGGAAACCAAGTTTTGAAAATCAGGACCTGACTTCAAGTGCCCCTTGCTTTAAATAAAAAAAAAAGTCTATTCCTGTCCCAGATGTTTACACTTAATATCCACCTGTTTCATCTCTAATGAATTATTCATACATGTATATGTGAATACTGTATGTAAAACCTTTCATTAGAGAAAGAGGGCTTCTGAGTTCTGGAGCATATACCAATATCTCTTCCTCAGGTGTTTCTTTGATATGCCAGAACATTTTTCTACTGAAATCTTAATCCAAAGTTTCTATGGTGAAATGAGGTTTTATGCAGCTTCCAGTCACTATCAGAGAGCTTTTTTGTGATCCCTGTTTCTTCTACTAGCAATGGTATTTCATGTTTCACATATAATTTTTTTCTTTGCTGGCTGATTTCTATTAAAATCTGTTTATTGTTTCAGAAATTCACTTTGAAGTGGCATATTGCATTTCTACATCTCTAAGCCCTCTGCCCTTCTCCATAGTCCAGGCCATAAAGTGGGGAGGAGGAAGAAATAGGGAGAGATTTTTGTTTCTGAGCATGTCAGGCCTCAGGAGTATCCCAGCACTGTCATAGGGGGAGAAGCATGTTCAAGTGTAACAAACAGTCAGAAGCATCATTGAGAGGGCACACAGAGACCTCAGTTTCCATTCCTTAGTGTTTTACAGTGCAGCTGTTGATAGGAGCAAAGTGGTTTTTACACCTTCAAATTGAGTATTGCTTGCGAGTTCATTGCTTGTCCAGTCACTGAACTGCTCCCTCTGGCTTCCTATCTGACATCTCCTCCCTCCTGTCCTCCTGTCCTCCTTTCCTCCCTCTCACCAGCTCTGATCTTCTCCAGATATCTCTTTAATAATTTGTCACTGCTCAGATACTTCTGCACATATTTATTCAAATGGTGGCACCATCCCCACGTTGCTTAGTTCTGCGTTTGCTCTTAAAGGTTCGATCCAAGCAGCACTATGAGCCTTGCTTGCTTGTGTCCCTCTAAGCTTACTCACAGAATCATAGAAACATTCAAATTGGAAAAGACCCTCAGGATCACCAAGTCCAGTCCATAACCCTACTCTACAAGGTTCACCCTAAACCGAATCACAGAGTCACAGAATCACAGAATGTCAGGGGCTGGAAGGGACCTCGAAAGCTCATCCAGTCCAACCCCCCTGCCAGAGCAGGATCACCTAGAGCAGATCGCACAGGAACACATCCAGGTGGGTTTTGAATATCTCCAGAGAGGGAGACTCTACAACTGCCCTGAGCAGCCTGTTCCAGTGTTGTCACACTCACAGTGAAAAAATTCCTCCTCATGTTTACTTGAAAGTTCCTATGCCTCAGCATCCACCCATTGCCCCTTGTTGTATCATTGGGCATCACCCAGCAGAGCCTGGCTCCAGCCTCCTGGCACTCACCCTTTATATATTTATAAACATTGATGAGGTCACCATTCAGTCTCCTCCAAGCTGCAGAGCCCCAACTCCCTCAGTCTCTCCTCATAATAGAGGTGTTCCATTCCCTTCATCACCTTTGTGGCTCTGCACTGGACTCTCTCAAGCAGTTCTATGTCCCACTTGAACTTGGGAGGGGGGGGGCCAGAACTGGACACAGTAGTCCAGATGTGGCCTCACCAGGGCAGAGTAAAGCACCACATCCAAACAGCTTTTAAACACATCCAGAGTAAGCCTGTAACTCAGTAACCCACCTAACCATGTCTAGCAGTGTTCATTCTGCTCAGTGGCCCTCTGCACTTATGTGTGCTCTCAAATGCAGGATACAGATTTTTGGGGTATATTCTCATATTTACAAATACATAAAGTGCATACCATAAAAGAAATAGTGACTTTTCCTTATTTAAGTACTGTCCTCTAACTGCTTCAGAGTACTAAAAAAAAAAAAACACCCAACTTTTCCAACTACTTTTTTTTTGAAGAGACAAAAAAAAACAACCAACCCACCTCACTTTGTAGAGTTTTTCACAGTTTATGCAATATTTTCAGACCATTTCTGTTAAAAGCTTATCTTTTGGGTACTCAGCACCTTTCAACTGGAATTCCAATAAAATGAATGCTTATCTTTCACCTCAGTAGATTTGGGATTATACAGTTAATTCAGCAAATAAGGAATGTCAAAGCAGTTCGGTAGTACAGATTTGCAAAGGTGTTGTAGGATAAATAGTGATCCAAACTTGCTCTTTCTGTCCCTCCTCATGGAGAAACTCCCAGATTGTTTTAATGTTCACTAATGTGTAGGAATTGGTTATTGTGGCGCGCACAACACAACTTCAGTCTTCTTAGGAATTGGTAATCACAGAATCACAGAAACATCCAGGTTGGAAAAGCCCCTCAGGAGCACCAAGTCCAACCAAGGAACCCTACTCTACAAGAGTAGTTCGTTCCAGTGCCTGACCACTCTCTCTGTGAAAATCTTTATCCTAATGTCTAATCTAAACCTGCCCAATCTCAGCTTGAGGCCATTCCCCTTTGTTCTGTCTCCAATTAACTGTGAGAAGAGACCAGCAGCAACCTCTCCACAATGTCCCTTGTAGACAGCAATGAGGTCTCCCCTCAGCCTCCTCTTCCTCAAACTAACCAACCCCAGCTCCCTCAGTTGCTCCTCATAAGATTTTCCCCCAGCTTTGTTGCCCTTCTCTGGACCCACTCCACCACCTCCACATCTGTCTTGCATTGCAGTTTCCAGGTTGAAGTAAGTTTGTTTAAGACTGGTTTTTGGATGACTGAAACATTGCAGTAACCTCTTAAAATGTATAGTAGAAACATAATTTTCAGGCTGTGGGTTTTTATTCCATTTTAAAATTGTGGAAAGATTTTGTTTTGGATATCAGAAACTTTATGCTTAGGTATTTCCCATGTGCATTTCAGGCAAATAATGAAACAGAGTGAAATCTGTAGATGTTGTCACAAATACCTTGCACTTGTCCTAGTTCACCACTGAATAATATTAATATCTGGTTCATAAACCGAATTCAGAAGAGAAATTTTAAACCATCATGTTAATAGTCACTGCACTGGACCAACTGTACTCTGCAGACTGCCCTACAAGAAAGAACCCCTCACTGGATCACTGAAAGAAGCATTCCAGTGTAATCTCCTTTGGTGCTGACTCTCTTACTGTAATGCATTTACTGGTATAAGACGGTGTTTATTGATGAGGGTATTCATGGTAGCTAATTCCTAAAGACCATATCAAAGCTTTTGCTTTGATTTATATTAGGATTTGTTGCCCTAATGAAAGTGTGAAAATTTTGAGTCAATATGTGTAGTTATATTTTTTGTTCTGAAGTTACATTACTGGCAGAGGGAAGATTTAGACTTGATGTCAGGAGGAAGTTCTTTACAGTGAGGGTGGTGAGGCACTGGAACAGGTTGCTCAGAGAGGTTGTGGCTGCTCCCTCCCTGGAGGGGTTCAAGGCCAGGTTGGACGAGGCCTTGAGTGACCTGTCCTAGTGGGAGGTGTCCCTGCCTATGGCAGAGGGTTGGAACTAGATGATCCTTGAGGTCCCTTCCAACCTTACCGTTCTATGATTCTGTGATTCTATGATTCTATGATACTTCTTTCTGTTTTGAAATTAGTGGTTAGTGGTTGACCATCCCAAGTCTCTTTTTAAATAAAAAGTTTGTTGTTTTTCAGCTGGATTTTGTTCTTACAGCCTTGCTTTTGAACAATGAGGCTTACCTCAGCTGAATAGACAATAAATTCAGTTTACTTGATTGCTAAGTGTCTACACTGTAAAGTTGAAATGAATGCTTATAGTAAGAGTCAGGACTAAGAGTTCAGTGCAGGACTAACCACTAACCAATATCACAACAAACTCAGTGATAATGGTTCAGAGTTTGTTGTCTATTTCTGAGCAGCTAAAGCAAATAGAAGGAAGGATAAAAACAAAAAAAGATAAATTTATAGTAGCTGTTACTTCCAGCAATCCAAGTCAAGTCTCCCTTGGTTTGGCAAAAGGGTAATGGGAAAAGCCACTAGTTTGTCTTTCCTCCATATGTTTTCTTTTCCTGTTTGCACAACATTCTCAGCCACCACACTTAGGTGTCTCTTGAGAAATAATGAGAATTCTATCTAAAAGAGGTTGTCCAGAGAACCCATTGCAACTAAAACTGTGAGGTCATGCCTATAGCAAGGCATGTATTGGCCTGAGAAGCTCTCTTAATCAAATTTCATATTCTTCCTGAGAAGAGTGAGTTGTAAAAGAACTGGTCTGAGAAGTTTCAGGTAATTGAGAACTTCTGGTTAGGCTTTAATTGGTAGAATTCAAATCTTGGTATGTTGTCCATAGACACTCTTTCCTTTTACTCCTGATTTCTTCTTTTCATCCTGTACCACAACCACTTCTTTTGAACTTCCACCAGTTGAAATGAATTGACTCCAAGTGATACTGACTTGGCAGTGATGGAAAATCAGTCACAACCTTTAAAAGAGCACAAGTGAGTCAAATTATGAATCTGCCTTTTGACCTTCAAATGTACTAATACGCTGCTTATTTAATGACTTCATTTGATGATTTCAGTGTCCACAAAACATAAGCTGCATATTTCATTTAGAAAGCAGACTTCAATGAGTTGTTGTTTGGATACCTAAGTAAACAATGTGATTTTTCAATAGTTTTTAATAGATTTTTTTTCACCACGTGGGCACTGCTGAATTTGCACAGCATGAGGTCTTCTTGTTGGGCGAAGACTCTTTGTATTATGACTTACATCAAGAAGAAAAGTTGATGAGCTTAGACTTGACAAAATAAAATTCACCCTAGGTTTGGGATTTTTTTTTTAGTATATTTCTCGTTTGAAGCCTTCTACTTCTACTTCCTGTCAGGCTAACAGTGTTTTCTCCCAATTGCACCAAAGAACAAAGTTTAACATATAAAAAAAAAAAATTATCTGTATTGAACATGCTTTTCTGGGTAAAGTCAATATCAAAAGGATTTTCAAGGTAAATCCTCTTTCAAGTGCAGTATTTTGCCCTTTTACAACTTAGAATGAAGAGTTATAGTTACACAAATATATATTTGTGGTGAGGAGGGAGAAGTACAGGGAGGGAACAAGTCCAAAGTTCTGTCCTGAAGTGAGACAGATGCAGAGGATTGAAAAACATCATTATCACTACATTATAGAATGACTGAAGAGTAGCTTGTCTAGACATTTATTGATATAGTTCAAGTCATAGCATACTATTTTATTTTAATGATTTTGCTACCTGGCCTATAGAGTAGATTTTCTCCTGTAATTGCTTGTCAGACCCCACCTGGAGNATAGTAGAAAGGGGGGGGGGGGGAAAAAGCAAATTGTTTCATGTGTAAGGGTAGAAGCTTGGTAAGTACTGAATGTTATGGGAATTTAGTCCAGTCACAGTTTAAATGTCTGGTTGTATAATGAGTATCAATTCAGGACATATCCTCTGATGTTTTCAAGTAAGACTAACCATCCCAAGTCTCTTTAAATAAGAAGTTTGTTGTTTTTTAGCTGGATTTTGTTCTTAACAGCCTTGCTTTTGAACAGTGAGGCTTACCTCAGCCAAATAGACAATAAATTAAATTTAGTTGATTTCTAAGTGCCTAAATTGTAACGTTGAAATGAATGCTCATAGTAAGAGTCAAGAGTTCAGTGCAGGAAGTTATTCACTGTCTTGCTCTATTTCATGTTAGAGTGAGTTTGCTGCTCTGCATTACCAGTCACCTTTCTGAACTTTCTGAACTAGTCTTTTTCTTTGAGTTCTTCCTGCCATATTTTGAGAAATTACTGCTAGTTATTGAATACTAGCTGTTGTAAGGACCTGTGGATTGAGAAAATCATTGTCCATGGCTTTGGAAACTACAATTTCACAATCACAGAATCACAGAACTTTAGAGGTTGGAAGGGACCTCCAGAGATCATCAAGTCCAATCCCCTGCCATGCAGGATCCCCTAGGGTAGTTGTGATGGTTTGGGAGNTAAACCTCAACATTGTAGCTGATGCTTCTTGCCTTACTGCTGCTGACCACCGAGAAGAGATAATGAATCTACCATAGGCCACATCTACACATCTGTTCCTGTTTATTACCATCTTTTCATGGCTCTTTTCCTTTGCACTAACTCATCTAGCTGAACGGAGTGTCTTTGTTTCTGTGATTTTGTGCCCCTTCCATATTTTGCAAACTCTTCCCTTGCTCCCAATTTCCAGCATCAGCTGCCTGCCGTTTGCTCTTTACCTCATATTATGACTTCGCTTGCTCCAAAAATGTAGATGTAAAATTTAATATGACATTTTATACTCTTGGCCTAATCATCACATTTTTTTTATAAACACTCATGGTTGTAATCAGTTGTTGACAGGGCATAAATATTTACATATTGAATTGCAAGCATGTGTGTGCACATGCATTCATGTGCATGCTGGGGAAGAGAGTTGTCTGGATTCCTTGATATGTTTCCAAGAAGGTTTGTAAGATAAGAACTTGTTTCCATGAGTAAGGTCAAGCTCAGCATAATGATATCTGAATCTAGATATTATGAGGAGCTCATTGTTGTGGTTTGCATTTTTGGGAACTAAGTCCAACAGTTTACTTTGCTGTCTTGCAAAGATAAACATTGGTGCAAGGGTAATGTCTTACATCTGTTTGGCTGGTGTGATGTAGATGTGATGAACTTTTCCATACCTTATGGCCTCTGTGATGCTATAAATGGAGATTTTAAAGTGTTCATGTATTTGGGGGTTTGGTTTCTGTTTAGTGCAACAAATAGGAAGATGAAGAGAATTGTTCAGTCTTTGGTTTTTTTCCTTTATTCATATAGATGCAATGATTGTTTTTATTACATGTGGCTTGAAAATATTCATCTGATATTTACAGTTCAGTATTGCAAGGTTTCCATTTGTGGAATGTCCTGGCACACAACTGCTACAATAATTGGCTGGAAAGCCACCTTAAGAAATTTAGTGGAAGTGCCTGATTATATTTGCTTTACTTCGTGCTTTTGCTATCCTACTGCCATATTTTTTCAGTAGTAAAATATCAAGAAGAGGAGCATTAAGAATAAAATGTAGAGTCACCATCCCTGAAGGTGTTCAAGGCACGTCTGGACGTGGCACTTGGTGCCATGGTCTAGTCTTGAGGTCTGTGGTAATGGGTTGGACTTGATGATCTTTGAGGTCTCTTCCAACCTTGCTTATACTGTGATACTGTGATACTGTGATACCGTGATACTGTGGAGCCATGCTGCTTTTTTGGCATTATTTTACTTTAAAAAAAAATTATTATTAACTACCTTCAATTTTATAGTGGAGAGGTATTTTAAATTATGTTTAGAAAAAATAGTTTCTTAAATTAATTTAAAATGGCAAATCAGTGCCTTGATTGGATGTTAATGAGTCAAATGGAGGACTATACAATATTTTATACAGCAAAAATTGTAGCATCAGCATGAGCTTCATAAATGTCATGTACTACATTAAGTCTTTGCCATAAGTATTTATAATAGAGCAAGTGTAAGTATTTAGAATTGGGGTTGATCTCTTCTCCCAGGAGGGGACTAAGAGGGACTAAGGGGAATAAGAGGACACAGTCTCAAGCTGCAGCGGGGCAGGTTTAGGCTGGATGTTAGGAAGAAGTTCTTCACAGAAGGAGTGATTGGCATGGGAGTGGGCTGCCCTGGGAGGTAGTGGAGTCCCCATCCCTGGAGGTGTTTAAAAGGAAGCTGGATGAGACACTTAGTGTCAATTAGAAGGTGTTGGGTGATAGATTGGACTGGATGATCTCAAAGGTCTTTTCCAACCTGGTTAATTCTGTGATTCTGTGAAGTGTTAATTTTAACACTGTCCCTACTTTTTGTCACTCCATTTGTTTTGTGCTGAAAAGTTATCACCTTAATTATTTTATATTGTGAATAACCTAACAGATGTAGGAAAAAAACCCTTACTTTCTTAGACTGGTTTTGGTGAGTTAAGTATGTTAATTGTTATTAAATATGCAAGCCTTGTCTACTGTTTTAAGTTCATATACAAGTGGGGCAGGCTAATCCTTAATTGTGTAAAAACCTATGCTCAGGATTGACTATAATAAGTTATGGAGCTGCAGTTAGGATTTGTTATCTTTTCATGGATTTATAAGCAGGCAAACTACCTAAATCAGTTAGGGGAAAGTGATACTTCATTATGGATCTTCTTTACCACTTTCTGAAGTCATTGTAGGCACATAAATCTGTATTTGAGGCAACACTTCTAAATATCTTTCCCACATAAATTGAAATTATACTGAATGTTTGGAATAGATTAATCATTTGTGAATGTAAAATGTGCTTGGATAAAGTTCACTGGTTTCCCCAAGTTGATGCCAATTTTTTGAGTTGTTTTATTCAGCTAAGAAAACAACTTAATGTTTTAACCTCCTTTTTCCAAGAAAGATACTTCAAATTCAAGACTTTCTAGAAAATAAGTAAAGCACATAACAAATAAGAATGGTATTCTATAAGTTACACAGCCCTTAAAGAAATATGTGGGCCCATGGCATATCCTCCTGATTACCCAGAAAGGCCAAAATCGAGTTAGAAAGTTTTTCCTTTAGTGGTAATTGCCAGGTTTTAATGGCTGTGCAGAGTGAGTGCCATTAAGAAAATGTTGTGGTTCAAAATAAGATTAGAATCATTGGGGTTGGAAAAGACCCATGAGATCGTTAGCTCCAACCATTAACCCCACTCTGCCAAGATCACTATGAAACCACGTGGCTAAGCACCACACTTCAATGACCTTTAAACACATCCAGGGATGGTGACTCAAGTACCTCCCTGTGCAGCCTCTTCCAATGCTTGACTACTGTTTCAGTGAACATTTTTTTCCTAGTGTCCAGTCTAAACCTACCCTGGTGCATCTTGAGGCTGTTGCCTCTTGTTCTATCACTAATTACCTGGGAGGTGAGACCTACCTCTCTATATTATCCTTTCAGGTAGTTGCAGAGGGTGATAAGGTCCTCCCTCAGCATCCTCTTCCTCAAACTAAACAGTCTCAGTTCCCTCAGTTCACCAGACTCATTCTCTAGGCCCTTCACCAGCTTAGCTGCACTTCTTTGCATCTGCTCCAGCACCTCGATGACTTTCTTGTATTGAGGTGCCCAAAGATGAACACAGGACTCAGGAGTGGCCTCACCACTGCTGAGTACAGGGGGACAATCACTTCTCAATTGACTTCAGTTATGTAATTGCAGCTTTTTACAGGTAAATTAGATGACGTGTATTTCTGTATGTTTGTGAAGAGCACTGTTTATCGGTTTACTTCATTTTCCTCTTAGTGCTGTGTGCAGTTCTGGAGCCCCCAGCACAGGAAGGACATGGAACTGTTGGAGCAGGTCCAGATGAGGCCACAAAGGTGCTCAGATGGCTGCAGCAGCTCTCCTATGAGGACAGGCTGAGAGAGTTAGGGCTCTGCAGCCTGGAGAAGAGAAGACTTCCAGGAGACCTTAGAGTAGCCTTCCAGTATCTGAAGGGGGCCTACAGGAAGGCTGGGGAGGGACTATTTATGAGGTCTTGCAATGACAGGACAAGGGACAATGGGTTTAAACTGGCAGAGAGGAGATTTA
>WBNM01046151.1:23596-50296 GCA_013399055.1 Ramphastos sulfuratus
GGGGGGGAAAGTAAAACAAAAAAGGGAGAGAGAGAGGGAAAATCTTTTCCTGTTTCTTCCCTGAGGCTGAACTGTTTATCACTCTATCCTTGTTCGATAGAAGTGAATTTTATAATAAAATTTTCCCTAATCGGGCTCTGTCAGTGAGGTTTCTTATCGTGGGGAGGAAAATGACACCGATCCTATCGAAAAACAGAGACGATGTCACAGTGTCCCCAATCACAGCTACTCAGCTTCCATATCTACCTTCTCCACAAACACCAAGCACTGCTTTTTCATAAGAACATCAAAACCTAGCGAAGTCATTAAAATTGCACCCGCGTAGAGTTGCAGGGATCAGCCGCACTAGCGCAAAATGGGATGTGGGAAAACAGACTCTCTAAATGTGCTAATTCCATTGTCACGTGTTTACGGCTTAATTTTAATCAGTTAAAAAAGCCACACATTGCAATAAATTGGCATTATCTTCTGTGACACCAGAGGACACAGTTGGTTCAAGGATTTAGAGGGTCGCTGGCAACAGTATATAGTGTTACAGACAAAGTATTTTTACGCTTGAACTACGGTAGCTAAGGTGCAATCCCCAGTTAAGACTGCAAACAAAGACTATAACCCACACAGTACTAAGTTCAACATGCAGACCACCTTCAGCCTGGAGACAGCGTAGAATGCTAAACTGAATATTGCTGGAGAACATTTTTCTAATTTAATGGTTAAAGGTAATTTGTTGGCCGGTCTAATTGAGGTTGCAGTTCAGTGGCGTTGTCTTATGTGTCCTCTGCCATAATGAAGAAAGATCTATTGGAAAAATCCCTTTGCTGCATTTGCATTCAGTTTCTAAGCTGATGATGCTAGTTTTCATTATGCCGTTAGATTTCTTTCTCAAAACTATGCAGTGCATTTTCTGTTGCATTTTCTATTGCTGTACTCACAGAAATGTAGGTAAATTAGCCTACAAGGACAGAAATGTGAGTGGTAGTAATACTGCTGCTTCCAATTAAAGGTTTATGGAAAGTTAAGTTTTCTAATTAGGCAGTATCACAGGTCACATGGGAGTTGTACATGGTATCTGTCTCTACTCCTCCCATTTTCTTTCTTTTCCTTCCACCCTCCCCCTTAGATTTGTTCTTTTACTTGAATATGTCTGATCAAAATGTTTACAAGCAGCAGGAGAATTATTTTCTGTAGACCAGCGTGATCTAACTGATAAACACCCATTTCAATAAAACCATGTCTATAAAAGTTGTCTGCTTTTATTTCAGTGGATCAAACGTGAAAAATGTGGGTGACCACTTTAATTCTAGGACGAGCAAACAGAAAGCAACCAGACAGAGAGTTGGTGTAGGAATTTGGCTTTTACTGAGTAAATAGCTCTTTTCAGGATGTGAGCAAATCCATAGCTGAACACAAATGTCTGTTTGAAACAGCACTGAAGAGCACTGCTAAATAAGTTCACAAAGTTATTACTGCAAAACCCAGGATGTGTTTGGTGTAGGATGCAAGTCGTCACTCTGCTTTTTCCAACACTTAATATTTAGGCTTGGACAATGTAGTGCCAAGTATGTAGCCTATCATTACAAGCTCTTAAAAAATAAACATGAAAATGGCCAAAGGAACTATTAATAGTCAGCAATGAACAGCATAAGCATTGTGAAATTTGTATACGGATCCCTTTTGCGTGTAAAGAAATAGGATTGTTTGACCTGTTTGAAAGCCAACCTGCAATATTGGTTTTGGGTGGAGAACAAAGGGGCAATATTATCTGAGTTTAAGTTAAATAGAGGATTTCTTCATTAACTGCATCTGCATAAAAAAAAAGAGGTGCTACCCACAAAATAATAAAGGTTTTACACTCTTCAAATTAACATATGCATAAATAAGCAATACCCTGAAAGAAGTTTATTGCCTGAATTTTCTAAATGTAATACTTATTTCTGTGCTTCCAGTTGTCTGTCTGTCTTGGGTTTGTAACATGGTGCAAGCTATGTCTTTTGCACTCCTTACCTGTTTAAACAGCTTGAGTAAATAAGTGGGGTCGTTTTGTTATAAGAATAGGAAAAAAAAAAAAAGAATTGGGTTTAACTATAAAACAGTTTTCTGTGGCTGGATTAGCAGAGAACTCTGCATGACAAAAACAGGAAAAAAAAGATTTCTTTATGCCAGTATACTCAGCTTTATAAAGACTTCATTCTCTAAAACAAAATACAAACATCTAATTGTTCAAAGATTTTCCCTCACAGTTTTGCCACTATATTTCTATGGGTATGTGCTTTTTTTTTTTTTTTTATTTAATGCTTTTTTTTCCCTTTGGCTTAGAATCTGACAAATCAGCTGAGTGTGTCTTTCTTTAACTAAACAAACTGCACTGCTTGCAGGTTTCCTTAGTTAAGGCACCTTGAGATTGTTCAACCCACTTAGAGCAAGTGGCAGAGGTTGTGACATATCATAGCCAGGTTTGGGACATCCACTTTGAATGTACCTACTGATGTTTTAACCAGTCTAAAAATTATTATCCAGTTCTTTAGAGGTGTGAGCTCCTCAGTCTCTGTCTCTTTCTCTCCTCTCTCTCCAAACTCCCCAATTTTTATAATCCACACTTAGATCCTGCACTGTAGCTGTATTGTGATCACTTTTAAGTGGAATTTTTGCTGAATTTGGTTGCTTTGAGTGAAAGTTGGAGTGGGGAAGTGGAAGAGCTGGTTTATATTGCATTCGCATGCAGGAGAGGAGTATTTGTTGCTGCTTGTGTTTGAATTCTTTTATGCTTGTAGCTACAAACTACAAATTAATTTGTTACATAGAGCAGATTTGTAAAATGCATTGAATACATCACTTTAAAAACAAAAGCATAAAACTAAGTAGGTATTTTGGCTCTGAAAAGAATGCAAAGCAAGCAATATTAATTCACCCGAATGTGCATTTAAAAGGTTGTGAGGTGAAATAATATTTTGTATTTGTATTTGCTTTCTGCAGCATCTTTTTAACAAAGGGTGAGAATCATTGTTTGAGATGCAGTCTTACAGAAAGAAAGATCAGAATAAATTATGCTTATTTATTAATTGTACACAGGATCTTGTGAATTTCATGGTTTACAATACAAATAATCTCATGAATTTAGATCTGTAAGTATACATATTGTATTAAAACAGCCTTTCATTTATGCAGCTTATCACTTTTTTTTTTTTTTTTAAGGTACATTTACTTATCTAAACGCAACAAAACCTGAGGCACTCATCTATAAACTTCTTGTGTTCTACTTTTGCACACATAGGCTGCGCCATTGAGCCACCAGTCAGAGGAAACTCTTTTCTTACTTGATGTTGTGTAATGGGTGGAACTAAAGATGTACTTAACAGAACTGAATATCAGCATCTTTTTACATTTGTTACCATAATGGAATTTGGGGAAAATGCAGGATGTTTCTAAGTACCTACTTGTAGCATTAGTTGGTGTCTTACAAGTTTGACCCTTTTAGATTTATTTTTTTTTCCTAACTACAAATATGTGATAGTTACTTTTTAATACAGTGCTTATAATACACTTACTTGTTCTTTTGACACGTGTATTAATTTCCTATTAAACATTTATCTGCATATCAGGGATATTAATAATAAATCCCCCCTCCCCCCCCCTCCAAAAAAAGGCATCTGGCTGGTTTTGACTAAGTTAAAAATACATTGTTAGTAATGTGCAAGCAGAACAAGATTTGAACTTAATTAGTTTCAAAAAGGCACCTACTAATTAACTTTTTCAAAAACTATAAAGATACTTTTTAATATATATATATGTATGTTTGTATATATATATATACACACAGACACTTATGCATATCCTTTTAATTTAGGTATTGAATTTTATCCCTACTGTAAGATCAACCAATTAACCTCTCTGTCTGTGAAAGGGATTTTAGAACTCAAAGTGAATATTATTGCTGCTTGTCTAATTGAAGATGTAAAATGTCCTGTAAGACTAGGCAAAAGATTATTCTGTCCTGCTTAATTTGTAATACACATTAGTAATATATTTGCATAAACACTAAGGACATCTAATATTAGGGGATGGGGGGAGGCAGGATCTCTGAGCAGCGTCTTCGGTATTTTTAGTTTCCTGCAGGTTGTTGTCTTTCAGTATTAGATAGTTGGTGGTTTGATTTTTTTAAACACAATACATGGAAAATATAAGATCTAAAATGTGAGCCTGTGATACACTGTTGAAGATACTGTGTTGGTTTCAGAAAACCTTCTGTTTAGAAACATATGTTTTATTTTTAAGCGCCTGTTTGGTTTATGCAGATAGTCTCTATTTATTTCTGGCTGTTGTCATTATAAGTGGTTTTGCATGTGACTCTGTGTGTGTGTGTGTGTGTGTTCTGTTTATGAATCTTTGTGGAGAACATAGTTTTATGTGGGGGAATACATGTGATCTCAAATCATTATTTGCATCCTTGAAATCCTGGTTTGTGTTCCTGTGGCCAGTTATTTCTTTCTTGTGATTAAATATTTAGGGTCCAACTTCCCTGAACGACAAATTCTGCTTGTCCTGCTAAGATCACTTCTTATGATGCAGGATACATTTTTATATGGTCATTTTTTCAAAACTCTTCAATATTAATTTTAAATGTTATGATAATGTGATAGAGTTTTACTTCAATATGACTCTCTCAGGGTCCTACCATATTAATAAATTCATCTGTAGTGATGCCTCAGTTTTTCATTACCAAGGTATAATGATGCATTCTGAAAATGTGCTGTCACTTAGATGTGTATGCACTTCATTTTGTTAAGAGACATATGTCTGTGGTCAGTAAAAAGCATAGCAGAAATTACAGTGTAAAGAGCAAGAGAGTCATTAAGTTTGAAGCATAGCTACCTTGTATATATAAAATAATTACAAAGAAATCAGAAACTCTTCCTTGTTTTCTGGTATATTAAAGGGATGTTGTATAAATGATGCAGTGGCATGGGGCAAGGTTTATTTTATGGCAGTGCAGCTGTGGTTAGGGAATCTGCAATATCTGCAACTCATGTATATGTAATGTAGTTCAGCAGATCTCTGCCCTTGTAATTATTTCTTACTATATATTACTTTGCAACTTATATTACCATAGCACTAAAGATCCTTGTCTTGGATGAAGACTCATATTATTTGCTGTGGAAATGTATTGGGGGGAAAAGTACTTCCTATTCCCAAAAGGTAGCGATCAGACAGGGGAAGGTGGGTGAGGATAAACAAGGAAAAGAAGAGAAGTGACAGCTAGCATCCTGGACAGGATCTTGATGCATCTGTGGCCTTCATGTGATAAGTTGTGAGCTGTTTTGTTGGCTTTTTTTCTGTCTCACAAACCTTGTATCAATAAAGAGATTAAGAAAGTTCATAGGGAGAAATTGTAGTTGTAAAGGTAATAGAAAGGTAATGGTAGGTGGGTCTGAAAACTCTCCCAACTGCCATCAGCTGTGAGAGAGGTAATGGTAGATGGGTCTGAAAACTCTCCCAACTGTGATGAGCTATGAGAGAGAGGGAGAAGGGATATCTGCTTGCAAATTTGACTGATGAAAAGTTGGTCTGTTTGGCTGGTCATACACACTTGCCAAGATGTTGACTGATATACTGAATAAAAATTGATAAAGAGCAATTGCCTTGGCTTTGATAATGAGCATGAAATTTGATGTGGGAAGGAAATGGGAACTGGAGGCAGGAGTGAAGAAAGTACAGGAAAGCACTGCAAAGAGAGGGAAAGTAGCCCAAACCACCTGCTAGAAAAAAAATGGTTTTGTTAAGGCCAGAGAAGAGACTGAGTAATCAATGCAAAAGCTGATTCAATACTGGACAGAAGATTTATGTACCAGTTAACAGAAGGGTCTGTATTTTGTTCTTACCCTAGAAAGGAGGGTTGGACTGGATGATCTTAGAAGTCTCTTCCAACCATATGTGTTCTGTGATCTACAAGATTTGAAGGCTTTGAGGAGACCTTAGAGTAGCCTTCCAGTATCTGAAGGGGGCCTACAGGAAGGCTGGGGAGGGACTATTTACAAAGTCTTGTAATGACAGGACAAGGGGCAATGGGTTTAAACTGGCAGAGGGAAGATTTAGACTGGATGTTAGGAGGAAGTTCTTTCCAGTGAGGGTGGTGAGGCACTGGCACAGGTTGCCCAGGGAGGTTGTGGCTGCTCCCTCCCTGGAGGTGTTCAAGGCCAGGTTGGATGAGGCCTTGAGTGACCTGTACTAGTGGGAGGTGTTCCTGCCTATGGCAGGGGGTTGGAACTAGATGATCCTTGAGGTCCCTTCCAACCTTACCATTCTATGATTCTATGATTCTATGATTTTAGAGCTAGTCTGATAAAAAGAACTTGAAGGTCACTCTTAGATGCAAAACCAGCAATGATACCACAGCAAAGGAAAAGGAAAGTAAAGGGAGAGTTAAGGATGGTAGAAAATTGAACACTGTTTCAGCCATGTGGATCTTGTACCAAAGAATGAATATATTTGGCTATGTCTTTACCAGAGAGAAATCTTCCTAGAACATGTCTTTTTTTCCCCTATTCATGTCTTTTTTTCCCTATTTCCACTATTGATAGCCTCACTTAATTTTGGTGTCAGATAAATGTTTAAAATAATTAATCAGGAGGCTAGAACAAAACTGGTCAGCCCAGGTTCAATGTGTCTTCTGACAGATAAAATAGGAAAAGTCAAAATTACATGTTTGTTCTCCAAAGCATCAGAAACTCATGGAAAGAAAATTTTCCAGGTTTTGGGATTGCACATTCTGATAAATGTGCAAGTCCAGTGAGAGTTTAATAGGATATTTATTGAAGTGTTTTATTGTGAGTTTTTTAAACAGTTCACTATTGCAGTAATGCCTGTATGCTGCACAGAGATTTACATAACAAATGGTCTCATTTCTTCCTTCAGAATTCAATTTCAGGCCCTGCAAATGAAGAGCCTTGCTTGCACCACTCTGCGCCCGCTTAATCTCTTGTTCCAGATTTCTTCACATTTACATGCTCTTTTATAAGGGCCTTACTGAAAATGTTGGGTTTGCACTCTAAAGAATCAGGTTCATCATTATCTACTCAAAATTTTCTGTGGTCACTGTCTTGGATGTGCCCTGGAGAGGGAGAGCAATTTGAGACATCTGTATTTAAACTTACCTCTGAAGTAGAGAGAGAAATTGCTGTCCTACCTGGTGGAGGAAAATGATTAGACATTGACACAGTTCATAAAGTCATAGATGTTGAGAAGAGAGGGCTGTTAAGTCATCATGTCCCCTATTCCACAAAAGAAAGTCAGTGAATCTCAGCTAATTATCTCAGCATTTAATTCAATAAGCTGTATGCACAAAAATATCTTGTCTAGAAAAGTACTCACCACTGATCTGAAGTTACCAAGAGATGGGGAAGTCACCCACCATTGATCTGAAGATATCAAGAGATGGGGAAGTCACCCACCATTGATCTGAAGATAGCAAGAGATGGGGAAATCACCCACCATTGATCTGAAGATAGCAAGAGATGGGGAAATCATCTCCTACCGTAGCAGTCATTCCGATAGTGAATCAGTCTGCATCTAAGGGAGCTGGAGATCCTATTTGTAATCTGAGTTTGTCTGGCAGCAAGGTTGAGTCCTAAATTCATTGTATTCCCTTTCCCAATGGACCAGAGATTGCATTAGCAACTGGAAAGTTATATTTAGGAATATAACTAAACATCTTTTCAGTTTTATTATGATAATGGAATTCCTTAAATCCCGTGTTGTAAAAAAGAGTTCTTTGTCCCCAATTTGTAAATCTTTTCTGTGGCCTTTCTCTGTACTCTTCAATTATTCAACACCCTTTTTAAAATACGGAGAGGAGAGGTAAGGCACTTTCAGTTCAGTTTGGTTTTGTGTTTCAGTGGAGCCGTGATTCACAGGTGATTCACAAAGATTATGCAAGAGGCATGCTGCATGAGGCAGCTTCTGTGTTGCTTTTATGTTTCATGTCTGCCAAGTTATCACAGTGTGTCATACCAGCTCTGGTTTACTTTCTCTGTAGAAAATGTGGCAAAGAATCAGGAGCAAGCTAAGGTCTCCTGAGCACCCATGTTTTATGTTTTCCCTCTCCTAAATATGCAATTCCCACAGCTGAGAGCAGCAGAAGAGTAAGTCATATTTACAAGTGCTATAAAAACTTCTGCCAACTATAAAAGTTGGTACCAGGAGTGGTAACCTCAGTTTGCTACTTCTCTCTCATGCTGATGACACTGACATCTTCATTGCAGCTGCTAGTGTAGACTAAAGAGGGTAAAACCCTCATCTTTTTCCTACCTTTATCATCCTCATTCTCCTGCCACAAACCCATACTGTGATCAGGGAACTGGTCAAATGACTGCAGCTCCACGTCCCAGGTGGGGTGATTTTTTGTCCTGCCTATGGATAGTGCTGATCCTTGATAGGTTTTTGTATGGTTTTATGGTAATGTTAGAGTCTTAAATGGGAAGTGGCCTAGAAGGCAGCAAGTAGCTCACCTACTTTTCGGTGTGTTACTGTTGTGTACTTCTGGCAGAAGAAATTTTGGGATCCAAATATTTTTTCATTCATTTGAAAGATTGACATCTATGCTGCATGTTGTGAGTTCAAGGGATCTGTTCTTTTCTGAAGCAGGAGCATCCTGAAGCATGTCCTGTTTGAAAATCTGCTTAAGTGCTGTGTGCAAGGAGCACATGGAGTGATGGCACAATATATCTCTTTTCAACTGCATCTAATTTTTGTCAAATTGAGAAGCAGCTGTATTAGGAGATGCCAAGCTTGTAGCATAAATACAACTGTTTAATAGCATTCCTTCACTTAGCTGTAGCAGTTCCAGTGGATGTTGTAGGGCCAGAAATGATGGTCTAATTGTTGGCAAGAAGTGGTCATGTAAGTTACATTGTGAGAAGGGCCAATTCACTTGGACAAGTTGACCATAGAGAACTGGTTAGCAAAGACAGTGCTGGAGAATATTTAGAATCATAGCATCATAGAATAGTAAGGGTGGAAGGGACCTCAAGGATCATCTAGTTCCACCCCCCTGCCATAGGCAGGGACACCTCCCACTAGTACAGGTTACTCAAGGCCTCTTCCAACCTGGCCTTGAACAGCTCCAGGGAGGGAGCAACCACAACCTCCCTGGGCAACCTGTTCCAGTGCCTCATCACCCTCACTGGAAAGAACTTCCTCCTAACATCCAGTCTAAATCTCCCCTCTGCCAGTCTAAACCCATTGCCCCTTGTCTTGTCATTACAAGACTTTGTAAATAATCCCTCCCCGGCCTTCCTGTAGGCACCCTTCAGATACTGGAAGGCTACCCCTTCCACTGCAGTGTATGAGAAGTCAAGATTTTTTCCTCTTTATTTATTTTTTTTCCTTTGTCTTGCTGCCAAAATCAAGAGCTGAGATGAGGTCAGCTGATTTCAGCCAGTGCCCTGTCTCACCAGCCTGCATTTTTACAGGACTTGATTGTTCAGTTGCTCCAGAGCCTAGGATTTCTGAGACTGTCTTGCAAAAACAGTGTAACTAATAAAATCATAGAATCATAGAATAGTAAGGTTGGAAGGTACCTCAAGGATCATCTAGTTAGGAGGAAGTTCTTTCCAGTGAGGGGGGTGAGACACTGGAACAGGTTGCCCAGGGAGGTTGTGGCTGCTCCCTCCCTGGAGGTGTTCAAGGCCAGGTTGGACGAGGCCTTGAGTAACCTGTACTAGTGGGAGGTGTCCCTGCCTATGGCAGGGGGTTGGAACTAGATGATCCTTGAGGTCCCTTCCAACCTTACCATTCTGTGATTCTGTGGTGGTTCAGAAAGACAAGAACCATCATTGGTATCTGTAATAACATCTAAACTAGCACTGAATTGTAATGAGATTTCTCAGACCACCTCTCTTCTTGTGTTTCTCTCAGCTGGTAACAACCAGCTGTGTTGTTACAATACCTTGTAAAGCTGAAAAGGGCTTAACTTTGGGTTTCCGTTTTTAAATGAAGCAAAAAGAAAACAGTTTTATCTAGCAGGACTTGTTGCACTTCCTTTCTGTTTATCCAGAGCTCCTTGGGGGTGTGATTTAAAGAGGGGACATTCTCAGCTAAGGGCAGCTGGCACAGCTTCAGTTTCTGTGACTCCAGGTATTACATTGCCAGTGTGTGAAGTTTTGTGTGTTCTATTTCTGCCTGTGCATTGCACTGAGGATATTTGAACCATGTTGATAGGGCTGTCAATGTCTTCATTATCAGGTTTGCTAATATGTGGTTTTATGCCAGTCAGTAAAATCAGTGGATTTGTGCTGGATTAATATAATAATATTATTATTATAATATAATACAGTAATGGATAAGGCCCCAGAAAACAGCAGTGATGTGTCGCTGTATTTAGGATGTTTAGTAGTGAAAGGACTAGGGGGAATGGAGCAAAACTAGATTCAGATTGGATGTTAGGAAAATTCAGATTGGATGTTAGGAAGATTCAGAGTTGATATTAGGAAGATTCAGATTGGATATTAGGAAGAATCAGATTGGATATTAGGAAGAAGTTCTTCATCATGAGGGTGATGAGACACTGGAACAGGTTGCCCAGGGAGGTGGTGGGAGCCTCATCCCTTGAAGTTTTTACGGCCAGGCTGGATGTGGCTCTGGGCAATCTGATCTAATTTGAGGTGTCCCTGCCCATGGCAGGGGGGTTGGAACTGGATGATCTTTGAGGTCCCTTCCAACCCTGACAATTCTGTGATCCTGTATTTATCACTTTGAAAAGGTTATGGCAGCTTCCATTTGCCTATGTAAATAAGTTTCTTATTAGTTTATTTAAACCTTGCTTAAGCTTAGATTCTACATGTGACTCACAGAATCAGGATTTCATTATGTTTTTATATCAGTTATTCCCAAAACTTGCTTTAATTTACTGCATTCATAGAATTTATAACCCACAATGCCTTTATGCTTTCCTCACCCATTTAGGTGTTGTAAGGGATCTTAGAAGAGTATGTCCTGGTTGTGATGCAGTGCCTAGGCACAGCTGGGTGAGGTAAGGGCAGGGGAACAGCTCAGAAATGCCTCGTGTGCACCTTTCCAAACCAGTTTGTTTTCTATAACCACATTTGTTAGCATTACTATTTTAATGTCTCTCTCTATGTGCATGTATTGGTGGTGTCAGGGCAGTGGCAGCATTCAGTTTTGTTGTCCTAGATGCTGCTGTTTGTGTCTGCAGTCCTCACAGCCCAATCTTCCAGTCCTGTGCATTTACCAACCACTTAAGCTCCATGCACTACTCACATATATATTATGTAAAATAAAATAATAATAATAATAATAAAATACATTGTTAAGACTCTGGGGGCAGTGAAATGATGATTCCAATTTGCCTATCATAGTAATGACACCTGTTAGAGGTGTGATACAAAAGGTAGTGACAGGCAGTGTAATTTAGTAATTGTAGCTATTGTGCTGTGTGGCTGGTCAGTTCACCAGGCAAGTACAAAGAAAGCAGTGTTAAGGCTAGGCAGGGGTGGGCAAGCTTAATAGAGAGAGCTGGTGATTTACTGAAAGAAACTTTTGGTGGAGGGCTAACTCCCAGGGGGAAGGAGTTAGAATGGAGTGAAAAGAAATAACAAAAGTGTAAAAATGGTACAGGTTTTTCTGTTGCAGTTCTTAAAGTGACAGGGAGCTTCTGGTGATGAGTGTGGCTTGCTTCACTGGCCAAGGGGAGGGGGGAGGGGGGGAAGGAAAGCTCTCTGAGATGCAGGGAGGGGGCCTATTTATTGCAGCTGCAGAGCTGAGGTAAACCCAGGCTAGTGGTTGTCTCTTCATCTTGCTGAGTGTTGCAGTTGGTTTGGCAGAATTGTTTTCCTGTTAAGGTAGCGATCAAGGGGTAACACGCTCAGAAGGTAAGTTTGAGAGGTTGCAGAAAGCCACTGCTGGCAGGTCATACACTTGTGCCTTGAACAAATCTGTGTGTGCATATATGATGAGTGTTCATTTGCATGGCAGGCTGCTAATACTTGAAAAGTTAACTGAAGTCTGAAAAGTTCACTAAGGTCTTCAGTGGCTTTTTTCCTGGTATGTAGAAGCCATAACATTGGTTATTTTTTTCTTAAGTTAGAGATAATGGAGCTAATGATATGAGGGTAACTTGTTACTTTGTAAACATGTTTGTTTTGTAAGCTAATTGGAACACAGACCTTATCTTCCATACTTTGGACACAGAGGAGTGAATGCTCAATAGTTTTTTTTTCTTAATCCCAAATATCATTGGTTTCGATCATTTCGTGAGCCAAAGAACCACACAAAGCCCACACAACTTAATCTTTTCCCTCATGCAATATCCCTGTAGACCTCTAATAGACTCTGTAAAACGCATAACCATTAATTAATTTTCTGTAATTACTAGAATGCTGAGAGGCTTATAGGCTTCTTATACCAGACATTTTTTCTTCCCCCCTTTTTTTAAATACCTTGAGGTGGTCTTTATCTCTCCTCCATTCACCCTCCATCTGGGTATTTGATTTTCCACAGAGCATCTTGGTCTTTTTTTTTCAGGTGAACCTGTAATTATTGAACAAATTGTTGTCACCAGGAAGAACCCCTTACACCTTTATGAGGGTGCATTAGAAAACAAAAGTCTTGAAAGATAAGTAGTGGACACAGCGCTGAAACATATTAAGGCCAGATTGACTCACTTAACAGCTTTAAGAGAACAAGGAAGTAGCCTGAAGTTAACAAAGGTCTGCACAGCAGGGCATTTGTACTAGCAAATACTAATTCACATTTGCTAAACAGTATAAACAGATTTGCAGGAAACACCAGGCATCCTATTTAAAGGGATTAGGTGGGCCACTTACCTATTGTCTGGGCTGAGGAATGTGGGGTGCTCAATATGTTCCTTGTAATTAGCCCAATTAGGCAGACACACCCTTTGTGCAGAGCCAGTTAAGGGGCACTTAATCCATCGGTTGGAAAGGTAATTTTTTTTTTTCTTTGAATTTAAAAGTTTGCCCCGTGGTGTTACTTGCATCTTGGCCGATTCCACACCTAAGTGTTAAAGTGCATCAGCCAGCCGGCTGATAAACGGTGTTTGGGGTTTATGAGCTGTGCAAACTGGTGTATTGACAGTCAGCTGATGGGAGTGCTTGCAAGAGGGAGGGAATACCAGCCAGCTTTGTAATCAGAGCAGCACCAACTGCTGATAAACACCCATCCCTATGGCCTAATGCTAAGTGCAGGGTGAGGCTTTTTTTTACGTTGAGACTGCACTGTCCTTACTAGTAACTAGGGTTGGGGATGGGTGGGGTGGCTGGCTGGTTGGTTGGTTTGAGTCACAGAATGTCAGGGGCTGGGGGGGGCCTCAAAAGCTCATCCAGTCCAACCCCCCTGCCAGAGCTGGATCACCTATATCAGATCACACAGAAACACATGCAGGCAGGTTTTGAGTATCTCCAGAGAGGGAGACTCCACAACCCCCCTAAGCAGCCTGCTCCAATGTTCTGTTGCCCTCACTGTGAAGAAATTTGGTTTGGTTGTTTGGGGGTTTTTTTGGTTGGTTTGGTTTGGTTGGTTGGTTGGGGTGTTTTGTGGTTTTTTGGTTTTGGTTTTTTTTTCCCAGCAAGAGTTAAAAACACAGTGGAGGATTTGTCTGATATACCTGCTATTAGCACTAATTTCTGTAAGAAGTGATTCATGTTACACTGAAGCTGCAGAAGCTTTCCTTGTGTCTTAGGAGGAAGTTCTTTGCAGTGAGGGTGGTGAGACACTGGCACAGGTTGCCCAGGGAGGTTGTGGCTGCTCCCTCCCTGAAGGTGTTCAAGGCCAGGTTGGACAAGGCCTTGAGTGACCTGTACTAGTGGGAGGTGTCCCTGCCTATGGCAGGGGGTTGGAACTAGATGATCCTTGAGGTCTCCTTCCAACCTTACCATTCTATGATCTTGCCTGCCATTTAGGTTGTAAAGGCCATTTCCAGGCTTCTTCAAGGGTCAATACAGCACAGTCCCTCTGAGCCTTGGAAGGAAGTTTAAAAAGTCAGTCCCAAAGGCACCTTCCTAGAAATCTATTACAAAATAAGGCTGTATGAAAACAGAAGAATGAGCTGGTATTCAGCGGAGTATTCGTGTATTGTCTACAGGCATCTGAATTAATTGCAGGCTGTATGCCAAAGTTACATCAATTTTGTGCCAACAGAAAGATGCTGAAGCAGTGTGTATCTTCCTGAACTCTGTGCTGGCCTTCTGCTGGCTGGGGAGGAGACTGAGTGCAGAGCTGCTGAGCGCTGCCCTCCCCAGGCAGAGAGGCTGGGTCCGTGTATAGCCGACAGGATCGTCTGTGCAGGCTTAGGGGATCACAGCCCGATCTGGAGCTTCTGCAAACTTCCGAGCTGGCTGTTAGGAGCTGTTTCAAATGTAGACCCTAAGGGGTCACTGCAATGCATAGGGCTGGTACAAGCTAATTCCTCAAATACTGATGTTGTGAAAGCCTTATCTAATGCATCCTGACCTTCAAATCTGCCTGTGCCCTCTCTGTCATCATCAGTACCTGCTTTACCAGTGATAGCATTTCAGAAATCCAGCTCATGCTATAGAGGGATATCTTTGTTCAAAGAAGCTTCTCAGGTTTGTAAAGGATCTTCCTGGATATAGAAGTACGAAGTTCACAGAGCACAGTTAGACTTGGCACTGGGCACCATTTCTTAAGAATAGGAAAGAATACCCAGTCTAGGATACCCAGTCTAGGACACCGAAGTGGATTGCACCACTCATGTCATTCAAATGAAAGTATTGTGCATACAATTATTATATAAGGTATAAAAGAATGTTTCTTTCAAACAGACAAGAAATTGGATCAAAGGCAACACACCTTTTCTGGAGCAGAGCCTTTCCTTCTGGTGAAATCACTGGGGATCCTTGGTGGGTTGAAGGCAAGGATGTGGCTACAGCCAAGCTTGTGGCTGCATTCAACCTTCCTGGAGTCAGGCTCAGTGTTTGTGTACAGTGTTTAAAGGGTAATAGCACTAAACACTGCCCTCACAAACCACGGTAATTACTTCTACTGCTGAAAAAACCCAGAACATGAACAAAAATATCATAGAAAAGCTATTTCTAACACTAGTGCTGCTCTTTATGGCTAAGTGGCAGCCATCATTTTTTTTTTTTTCTCCCCCTAAATTATGTGTTCTTTTTTCAAGCATTTAGATGATGCAAACCAGATTTTTGTGGCAGCATTATTGCTGAAAGCCAAAAGAGCATTCAAGGAAACATTGTATTTCTCCTAAATTGCCATTTATTCAGAACACTTTGAGTTGTTTCTCTCTCTCTTTTTTTTTTTTTTTTTTCATTCTCCTGGCAGATCAAGCAGCCATTGAACCTTTATTTCTGAGTGTAAGTTCAGTAATAATTTTAGTAAAACTAATAGCTAACATCTACTTTTAGAGGTGAGAGTATGCAAGCTTTAGCTTTATTTTTAAAAGGAAACCTCCCCAGGAAAATTGTTTTCCCAGTTTGGCAGTTAAACTTCCTGTTTGTTTTGACATTTTTTTTTCTTTTTTTTTAACCCCCATGCATGTAATATTATAGTAGAAAGTGTGTTGTTGTAATTGCATTCTAGGTAGTGTTCTAGAGTTATTTTTTTATTTGTTTATCTATTTCCTGGACTGATACTGTTAGTTAAAAAAAAAAAGATTGTGAGCATTCATTAGAAGAACACTGTGAATGCCTTCTAGTTTTTCACATTGCTTTTTATATTCACTTTGAGTGTTCCTAGCAGTAAGTTTTTAATGGAGGGAATGTTCCAGAGGAAAGAAGTGGTAACAGGTAATCATGCAGAGGTATGTGATTACAAATATTTGTCTCAGGCACATGAATTTGAAAGTTCTTTGGGGTTCATCCAGTCAAGTAAGAACGATAACAGGAGATGGAGGTGATTTAATCAAGTGTTGCAGAGAGAAAAATATTAATTAATCAAAACAGTATCTAGGATGAATAGTTCACAGGCAATCCACAGGCCACACATGTTCACATGAAGAAATGACT
The DNA here is from genome assembly GCA_013399055.1 of Ramphastos sulfuratus. Lineage (NCBI taxonomy): Eukaryota > Metazoa > Chordata > Aves > Piciformes > Ramphastidae > Ramphastos > Ramphastos sulfuratus. Next base: position 39,610 of record WBNM01046151.1, read on the forward strand.
GAATTGTTTCAAGGTGAGGACATCTGTATATAAGATCTTTGTAGGCAGGCATGAATAGAAGAATGTACTAATGCAGTTGTGTAAATAAATGCAATAAAATTATAAATGCTATAAAATTCCTTTTTCAAAATAGACCCTTTCTGTTCTGCCTGTAAAGGATGCAAAGTGCAATCATCAGCTTAGAACTGACTTCCAACTTCAGCATTAAGAAAGGAATCCAACCCTCAGCTCCATCCAATGCATAGGATATCTTTGAATGTAATGCTGTGGTTCATTTTTAAGATGTTGAAACCTAGACCAAAGGATCAAAATAAACTTTTTTTCTTTTTTTTTTTTCTTTTTTTTGGTCATTTCTATGGTGCTTGTCCACTTGTTCTGCTGCTTGGCTTTTGCATAACTGTTACTGCCCTGCTAGCTTTTAAAAACTCCAGAGGTTTTATAGGGATGTTTGGGTTTTTTTTGATCCTTCTTGCTAGGGATTGTAACTTTTAGCTCAATTGTGTTTTAATTCAATTACAGTGAATTAAGTTTACCTTAGGATCTTTGGAGCCCCTTAGAGGGCTGATCTGATTAATTACCATGCAAAACAGATTGTTAAAGTAACTAGGTTTTGTGTAGTTTCTCTTTATTCTATCCCTTATCTTCTGTAATTCATAGACATTGATACTGGATGAGTGAGGTTAATGTGGGGGACATGTTCCCACAAGCTCACTGATTCTTCTGACATTCCCCCCCCTCAGCCAAAACCAGACTTTCATGGGTGGGGACTGTGTGGGTGCCCTTCCTGGGCTGTGACATGTGCTGTTTAAAGTGTCATGAATTTTGTATGTCAATCCCAAGTAGCTGACGAGCAGAGGAATCAGGATGGTCTTATGTACAGGTCATTAAGAGTTTAGCAGCAACTAAACTTTGTGATGCAGAGTACAGGCTGAAATTAATTTTATTTATGATCTTAATTGTAGCAACTTTTAATATCCAAAGCTAGAAGATGTATGTTACTCATCACTAGTGCTCCTGATCTTTGTTATGCCTGGGATGGCAGAAAGCAGCAGGGTAAGGAGCCGCCTGAGCTCCTGACGTTGCTATGCTTTTCTATGGGTTCACACAGGTCAGGGGTTTAGTGGTTTGTCTAAGTGGCTATGGCCCTGCTCCTGAGCCAAACCAGACAGGCCTTAGTAGAGACATGGCATCTAGTTATACACTTCCTTATATGACAAATAAAAGTGGCTTATGCAATTCTTGGGCAAATTTATCCCATGCCTCTGCAAGCTTGGCAGGCTCACTGGTAACAAAGTGAACACAGTTTTGAAGCAGGCAGTGCAAGAGGGTGTGAGAGTCACTTTGAAGGGAAGGGAAGCCACCTGTGTAGGGCATAGCTTATAATTGTGCTGGCTGTACAGCAGGAATTAGAAAGAGGATACCACCATGTGCTCTGTGCTAAGAGTGCCTTCATGTGTCCCTGTGTGGCTGGAGGCTTGGCTGCACCTGTAGCCCCAGTGGTGGGGGCAGAGGAAATCTCAGCCCAGCACAGACAAATCAGTTGACTTGCTCTTGTTCTCCAACTCAGGGAAAAGCAAATAAAATTGGTCTTTCCTTGAGGAAAACCAGGCTGGCTAATAATAGGCTCATCATTCTTTATGTGCTGCAGTGGACATTTCCAAAGTTAATCCAGGTCTATAGGGGTGAAGTCCAATATCAGCTACTTAAAACAAACCAGTAATTTCCAAAGCTAAGTCAGGTTTGTAGGGACAAAGTCTAGTTTTACTCTCTTTAAGTAGAGCATGCAACCTCCAGTTTGTGAGGAATATGTTAATGAACCCCTGTGTGTGTTTTAAGTCTGATTCACTTACAGTTTGTCCATGATTTTAGTTAAAAATCTATCATTTGAGCTCTGCCATTTGTAATTTTCCTTCAATGGATGGAGAAGTGGTGAGGAGAGAGGAGAGCTGAGATGTCACTTTGCCCTCTTGAGTTACAGGCCTCATTTTATGGAACTATTGAAAGTTCTCAGTAGTTTAGTCCTTTTCTTTTTTTTTTTTTTTGAAGTGCAACAGAAAATCACTGCTGCACTGATGTCATCAAAGAAAAATGAGCTGGTATTGAGCTGAAAAGTGCATAAAAAGTTTATGGAGCTTTTAAAAAAGTTTTACCATGAACTGCAGCAGTGGATTTTAACTTGAACAAAACCAAATCAAGTGTTAAACCTTTCCACATTTAGATGTTGTAATGGTAACTGAAATTTTAAAAGCAGTGTTGAGAGAGGCAAAGCACATAGTGAAAGACCCTGGCAATGTGCACTGGGGGGGGACCCAGAGCATTTAGCCAGGCTGGGGTGGCCAGAAATCGATGCTAAAACTCGTTTAAACTAGACCAGTGCCAGGAATTTATCACACATCTGTTTTGCCTTGCGTAGAAATCAGACTTTTTGCAGGTGATAATTAAATATAAAATCATTTATTATGAAATTAGTAAAAGAGTTTACAAGGCAGTGCTGTAGTGCACTCCGGGGTGTGTCCTGCTGGAGCAGTGCCATTTCTAAAATTGTTGAAGTTGTTCCTCATAAAGTTGGTGCTTCAGTTTGTGGTCAGTGCAGAACAATATCCCAGGAACAATAGTGCACAGTTCTGGTAGTGCTACCTGGCAAAAAAACTAGCTGCCATACGTGGCCCCAGAAGGTGTAAAGGCTGTTCATACAGCAGGCTTTATTCTGAGCAGTAGGTGACGTGACACTGAAGTTCTGAAGGCTTCCTGATAATCACTGCTGGGACATTTGCTCAGTTCTTTTCTGGGAAATTCACAGAGAAGAGAGATGTTAAATATGCTCAGGATAAGATGCATCTTTATATGTGAATATATGCACATTTAAAATGATGAGAAACTGATCATAGAATCAGTCAGGGTTGGAAGGGACCTCAGGGATCATAGAGTTCCAACCCGGTGCTGTGAGCAGGGACATCTCACACTAGGTGCTGTCCAGAGCCTGGGCTTAAACACCTCCAGGAATGGGGCTTCCACCATCCTCCTGGGTGACCTGTTCCAGGGTCTCACCACCCTCATGGTGAAAAACTTCTTCCTCATATCCAGTCTAAATCTACCCATTCTAGCTTTGTTCCACTCCCCCTAGCCCTATCACTACCTGACATCCTAAAATGTCCCTCCCCAGCTTGCTTGTCGCCACAATAAGGTCTCCCTGGAGCTTTCTCCTCTCCAGACTGAACAGCCCCAACTTCCTCAGTCTCTCCTCATAGGAGAGGTGCTCCAGCCCTCTTCTCATCCTTGTGACCCTTCTCTGGACAGTTTCCAGCACATCCATATCCCTCCTGTATTAGGGGCTCCAGAACTGGACACAGTACTCCAGGTGGGGTCTCACCAGTGTGGAGTAGAGGCGGAGGATCACTTCCCTCACCCTGCTGGCCACGCTTCTTTTGCTGCAGCCCGGGATCTGGTTGGCTTTCTGGGCTGCAAGAGCACACTGACAGCTCATATTGAGCTGCTCATCCACCAGCACCCCCAAGTCCCTCTCCTCAGGGCTAGAAGATCTTAGAAGAAGAGAAAACCTAAAGATGAGGAATTCAGTCTGAAACCAAATTAATAATTGAAGAGTTTCCTAATCTGTTGCTCTATTTTTCTCAGCAGTGTAGGCAGCAGGTGGTAGGAGGTAAGGTATCTTTTTGAGTGTTGTGTTTTTGGCTATTACTGTGTAGGGCTCAGGCATATTTTAGTACATATTGTGCGCTTTCAGGTAGTAGCAACCTTAGGTTCTGTCCATTGTGCAGCCTCTGTCAATAAATAATTTCATTTACTACTTCTCTTTTAGTTTTTTAATTTATTTTATTATCCATTTATTTTTACTTCCCATAGTGCATCCAAACATGCTTTCTCCCAGCAAAGAATTTGATCCACTCAGAAACATAACACATTAGGAAAAAAGTTTTTCATGGAGTGGTCAGGCACTGGAATGAGCTGCCCAGGGAGATGGTGGAGTCACCAACTCTGGATGTGTTTAAGGGTGGTCTGGATGTGGAGTTTAGGGATATGGTTTAAGGTGAATCTTGCAGAGTAGGGTTACAGGTTGGACTTGGTGATCCTGAGGGTCTTCTCCAACCTGGATGTTTCTGTGATTCTGTGATACTTAAAGGGTTTCTGTGACTGCACGACAAGATTATTTTTTTCCTTGCTCTTTTATACCCTTTTCCCCCCCTCAAAGTTCAGGTTAGTCCTTTTTTAAAATGCCTGCTCAAAGGAAACATCAGTAAAAGTTTAAGCCTGGTAGATTGAGAAAATTTAATTAAACAGATCTCTGATACTTATAATTGCACTTGGGATTATGTCTCTGGGGTAAATGCAGGAAGTTTGGTGCAAAACATATATGCCTGAGTTTCTTTTAAACTTCTATTCCTTATAATATGGTCGCACACAGAGAGTGGTAATCAACAGCACAATGTCCACCTGGAGACCAGTGACAAGTGGCGTCCCTCAGGGGTCAGTGCTGGGACCAGTGCTGTTTAACATCTTTGTCAGTTACATGGACAGAGGAGTCAGTGCACCCTCAGCAAGTTTGCAGATGGCACCAAGCTGTGTGGCACAGTTGACTTGCTAGAGGGCAGGGATCCATCCAGAGGGACCTGGACAGGCTGGAGAGGTGGGCCCAGGCCAACCTCATGACATTCAACAAGGCCAAGTGTAAGGTCCTGCACCTGCGTAGGCACAATCCCAAGCACAAATCCAGGCTGGGTGGTGAATGGCTGAGAGCAGCCCTGAGGAGAAGGACCTGGGAGTCTGGNATCTATTAGTATGGTGCCTAAAGGCAGCAACACTGACGAGGACTTCACTATGATGAGTGTTGTACTCATGATGTGGTTTAAGGATGTGACTGAATGATTATGATCAATTCAATTGTTATAGCTTTATGATTTGTTTCTCAGATGAGTAACTACTACTGATTATGCATTAATTACTGCTTTGTTGCAATCAGGTCTGGCCTGCAAGGGTGGTTTAAACTGATGGTTTAAGAGTGCCTAATGGGACAAGAGTTGATTACATCAGCTCATGCAATGAATGGATGGCCCCAGACTTTTAGCAGTTTGATCAGCTGCCTGTAGCCCCACAATGCTATTCCTGTATTTTTAATGCTTATTCCCCTAGTATAGATCTAGAAATCACAAATATCTTGCGTCAAACCTCGTGGACTAAAATTCCAACCTCCGCCATTCCGGTCAGAGAGTTATTTTGTGGTATGGGCCATTGCTCAAAGTGCTGTGGCAGCTTTTCCTTTTGTGGAAAGCTCCTTCCTTAAGTGCCTCATGCTGCCCAGAAATGCAGGAACATCTCCAATATTTTGAGTCAGCACCAAGTCATTCAGAAACTAGCTGGCAAGTTACTTCTTTGTAGTGTAGGTGAAGTTACTGCTTTCTGCTTGAAACTGACCTGAGCTGGCAAGCACAGTCACCTGCCAACTTAGAGCTGTGCTCTGCACTTATCTGAGCTTCCAAAATATGGAAATCATTCTCTTGTGTAGCACAGCAATTGGAACAAAAGGCAACATCTGTATGATTAAGGTTTATGAGCTCTGTGTTCAGATACACTGCCAGATGCCCCGTGTGAAATAATATAGAAACAAATCTTTCCAGAGATGGAAGCACTCTAAGCACTTCAAACCCAGTCACTGATGGTTTGAGACTATTATGTTTCAGGATGCTATCAGCTTATTTGGAAGTTATTTAATGCTATGTCAAATAGATAATTGATTTGAATTCTGTTCTGAGATGTTCACACTTGCAGTTCCGTGCTGAGCACATGGACTCCTCTGGTAGCTTTTCTCCCATGAAAATGAGCTGTTTCTATTCCAGACAGGACTGACTGTGCTTTTCCTGTTGTTGTAGTCAGCTCCAGAAGTATGTTATGAAGTAAAGGGCATGGCTGCTCTTCATTCACAACTTGCATATGCAGACAAGGACTAGTTCTAATTTGTTACACTAATGAGATCAACAAATGCCGTTAGAGTTAACACTCTGCTCTTCTCCTCTTGTGACCAAAAATTGCCTTGGCTTCTGCCAGAACTTTAGTTTAAGAAGACAAAACAAATGTATGATGTGGATTGCTTCTGTTAATGCACTTGATTAATTTATTTCTGGCAGAGGGGTTGGACTAGATGATCTTTTGAGGTCCCTTCCAGCCCCTGACATTCTGTGATTCTGTTTCTCCGTAGTCTGTTTATGAAAATTTGTGTGTTATAGTTCAGGACTAGAGTCTTAATTGTAAATAAAGTTTTCTAGAGAGTTCAGGAGGATGAACTCTCAAGGGGCTGAACAAAATATAAGAGATATGTTTATCCCATTCCATTGGTCTAAAAATCCTATATGGTTTGAAGCACAACTTGTTCTGGACTCTCTTGCTTGCTTCTTTTCCCCCCAGTCTCTCCCTCTGGCCTTGATTGCTTCTCTGTGATGATTATTGTTTAGGCTATGGACTGGGAGTAGAGAAGAGATAATATTGTGTTAGCTGGCAACAGCCCCTGGGCTTTGTCCAGGGAGGTAGCTGGGCTATTGTCTTGTTGTATATGTGTATATACATATATATTTGTGTATGTTGTTTACCTTTTATATTTGGCCTGCTTTTGTAAATAATAATTTCATTTTACTTCCAAATTCTGAATTGTGTGGTAATTTGCTCTTTGAGGGTAAAGCCCAAATTCTAAGTGGTACAAAACCATCACATAGTGCAAGTTTTCTCTTACAATAACAAATACTAATAACAATGGGATCTATTAATTTAATATTGTTAAAGAATATTGTTTCTAGAAATCTACTTTCTTCCTAATTATAGTAACCTACATCATGGTTACTACATTTTGTGGTTTCAATGTGAAAAATGGTTTCTTAAGGACCACATCCAGTTCCTTTTGTTCATCCACTAGGAAATGAATTCTCATTTTTTGGTTTACAATGCCAATCTGTCTGACACTGTCCATTCTAAAGCAGTTATTTTGCCCTCTGAGGTATAAATATGCTATCAATTTTGTTGTAGGCGTGGAGGCCAGCAGCAGAAAACAAGGTTTAATCTGTTCTGTTCTCCAAGTGTAATCTTAATTACAACTTGGCATGATGAGTTTGAAATGGACTGTTTCTGAAAAAAATGGTTCCTCCTTTTGTTCAGTACATCCATGTACTTTTGAACCTGACCTGCACTTCCTGACAAAGAGATATTCCCATTCTTCTTTTAAAAATGTTCCAGCAATGATGTGAAACATCACTTGAAATTTGTTAGCTGGTGGTTTGGAAGAGGTGGGAGGTGGGAAATCAATATGTTTATGCAATGCCTGGTCTCTTAGAAAGCAAATATTGGAATCATAGAATGGTTTAGGTTGGAAGTGACCTCAAAATCGCCTAGTTCCAACCCCCCCCCCATAGACAGGGACACCTCCCACTAGTACAGGTCACTCAAGGCCTCATCCAACCTAACCTTGAACACCTTCAGGGAGGGAGCAGCCACAACCTCCCTGGGCAACCTGTGCCAGTGTAAAGAACTCCTTCCTAACACCTAGTTGAAATCTCCTCTCTCTGCCAGTGTAAGACGCAGCTTTGCATACCGTCAGGGGAGCTTTTAAATGTTACAGTTTTAGACTCTTAGGACCTTAGTTCTGAAGATGTACAAGTTAGAAATTAATTGAATTAAAGCTTCTGATTCTGACTTCAATTTGTACTATTGCTGGTCAGAAAAAAATACCCCATACTTCTGAACTAAGGAAAAAAAGTATTTCAAATTAGATAATAAATTTGTATTACCCTGTGATGCAACTTGATGAAGAATCTGCTACAATTACAGCCATACTGACAAGCTCATATCATAACTCTTAACTGCTGCTAAGCCTAGCAGTTGCTGAAGCTTTTCTTGCACTCCAGCTATTGGTGGAAGTTAAAGTGTACTATGTACCATGGTGTGCTTTGTGGTAATTAGAAAATCATTTCCAGTGAAACTCACATTCCTTCAATTTTTACACGAGAACATTACACATGCAGGGTGTTGGGTTTTTGGTTTTGGTCTTTGTGATAGTGGGATTAAGATTTTGGTGCAAAGTTACAGTACAGGCACATTGAATTTTCTAGTGGAAAAGAAGAGGTTTTTCTCTTAAATATCACAGATTGGATTAACCTTGTTATTTTTTAGCTAGTGATATGAACTTACATCTTAAAGCTATCCTTCTTTATGCTGTATGTGATCACTTTACAGAGGGTTGTTTTTTTTTCCTGCTTATACCTAATGTGTTGAGTTTTTCAACATAAAGTCATAGATTCTTAAATGGTAAGGAAGGTCATATAAGCCTGGCTTCGAGTTGTGTTCAGACTCAGCAAAAAAAGAAAGCAAATATAAAATCATAGAATGGTAAGGTTGGAAGGGACCTCAAGNAAAGGGGAAAGCAAGATTTAAAAAAAAAAAAAAAACCACACATGCAACTAAAATACTGGACTAGGTCTCAGGAGATCTGAGTTTGGTCCTTTTCCTCCCTGGAGGTGTTCAAGGCCAGGTTGGACGAGGCCTTGAGTGACCTGTACTAGTGGGAGGTGTCCCTGCCTATGGCAGGGGGTTGGAACTAGATGATCCTTGAGGTCCCTTCCAACCTTACCGTTCTATTCTGTGATTCCTGTTGCATCCTTCCTGTCAGACCTTGCTTAAGCCACTTAAATATTTTACAGTTGTTTAAATCTTTTTACACACATAGTCTTGTCCTTAATCTCTGTTCTGTATCTCCTAAATTGTACAAGTGGATTAAAAACCTAACTGTCTTAATCCTGTACCTCTATATAATATACACATCTACTATACTGTAAATGTGCTGTGAATTCTTTGCAGCAGTAGATAGGCAAAGAAAAGTACATAACAGCTCTTAATATAAATTAGTGTGGCTCTCATATTGCATTACTGACTACATGAAGTGGTCTTGCTGGGACCAGCCATGGTCTGCAGGCCGTTAGGAGTTCTGAGTCAACCAGAGCAGCTGACCTGAGCTGCTTACAGGTGATCCCAGACCATAAACATCACACCCATTATAGAAGGAAAAGTTTGCTGAAGATGAAGGTCTTCCTTCTTGGGCTCAGGATCTTCCTGACCCTGCAACTCTTCCTTCTTCTACTCTGGAGGACTACATTCCTGTTTATTGTGACAACCATACATTTGCTGGACTGAGTATAAATTTGTATACTTTATACTGGCATTGGTATTAGTTTGGCTGTTTCACTACATCCATTTTCAAGTTGTGAGCTCCCTCTCCTTCTCATCTGAGAAGGGGAATCAGGAAGAGTTATTTCTACAACTACCTGAAAGGAGGTTGTAGCCAGGTGGGGGTCAGTCTCTTCTCCCAGGCAACCAGTGACAGAGAGAGGGGACATGGTCTCAAGCGGCGCTAGGGGAGGTTTAGACTGGATGCATTGGAATGGGTTGCTCAGGGAGGTGGTGGAGTCACTGATCCCTAGCAGTGTTTAAAAAGGGACTGGATGAGGCACTCATGCCATGGTTTAGTTGATTAGATGGTGCTGGGTGATCACAAAGGTATTTTCCAACCTGTTTAATTCTGTGATTTTGTGATAGAGAGTAACTGCTGTAGTTTAACTTTGGATGCAGTAGATGCTGCACTATGCAATGAGTCAACAACAACAAAGTAATTGAGAATTTTTTCATCCCAGACTAATTCTAAGCTTATTTTGATCACTTAAAAATGAATGGAATTTCCCATAAACCACAAAAGTACCAAAAGCTGAGTGAGCAAATAACAAGACCTTTCTATAAGGCACAAAAGCATGGAGTATTTTTCACTCTCTTCTGAAGCTGATTGTGCCTAGCTGTAATAAGAGCAGAGACTGTTATTGCCATTGAAACCTCAGCTCATTCTGTGCACATTGTCAGTGTTAAGTAAATCACCAGGTTCTTACCTATGAGAGGTTTTTTTCCTCCAGGTTAGATTTGCAGACATTAGGTTTGTATGGCACTTTTTGGACCCACTTGTGACTTTTGATTGAAAAAGTCCCCCAAGTTCTCAAGGCCTTAGAACATTGACAGTGTTTTTGATCTTTCTCTTGCTCTTCCTCTCCAACACTGTGATTGTGGCTTTTAGTCTTTAAGAGTTTTTTAAGGTTTCTTAAAAGGATGCTGTGAGGAATTTCTGTTTGTATATGTTGGGTTATAAGACAGATGTTCTGTGGCTGCTTCTAAACTAGACATATATTTGCATTGTTTCTTGCTATTGAACTCTGTTCTAATACCCATTTTTCATGTGTAGTAACATATTGGTTCTCTCATTAGGAATTTGCAGCCCCACCCTCATTAACAGACCTTCCTCCAAGAACATTTGCATACTGAGATACCAAGAAAAGTTGAGGGGAAGTCTCTAAACACCGGAAGTTTCACCTAAGAACCCAGACAGTATTACAAGGCTGTGGGCATAGATCCTGTCTTGCCAAGTTTACTTGTCAGAGCACCTTAGAAGGGAGAGAGTAGGACACTGTAAAGTGGCATCAGTTGCAGCTTTTGTTGAGTTGCTTCCACGTTCTGTTACTGCATTAAGCCTTGGGCAACGTGTTCCAAGTTTGCAGATGGCACCAAGCTGTGTGGCACAGTCGACTTGCTAGAGGGCAGGGATCCATCCAGAGGGACCTGGACAGGCTGGAGAGGTGGGCCCAGGCCAACCTCATGA